>OU015503.1:109111843-109114343 GCA_907164885.2 Dolomedes plantarius
GAAATATTAACTTTACGTAAAAAAAGTTTATTTCAAAAATTAAAAAACATTAAATTATGTACAAAAACGATTTTATACATTTTTGTCGTAAACCTAACAGGAACGAAGATATTGACTATAAAATGCGCGTTGATAATGGAGGTAGCTTCTACAAAAAACATATATTATATTTTTTTAAGTCTAACACGACCAAAGATAATTGACTTTGGAAAGAACGCACTATTACACCAGGGACGCGCATGCGTGGGTGCCCATCGCGATGGCTGGAAGACACGTACATGTGCATACCGTAAGGAGCCAAATCAGTCTTACCCTAGTATTTTCCTAGCCAGTTAATAGTTAGTCACCGTTCCGTGTACGTCTGTGAACAATGGCTGATACGGAACTATGTTTTATAAGTAAAAAATTAATGTCAAATGATGATTTCGTGAATGTAGGAGAAAAGGGGATCGACGCTTTAAAGAGAGCTAATGTCCAAAGAAAAGACAATAAGCATGAACAGTTGGAGCATTTAAAATCTGTTTCGGTTCATTCGTTGTGTCGGATAAATTACACCAAACCAGGAAATATAAAAGTTGATTCAAAAAGAAATGCAGAAATCGCGTCGACATCCCAAAGTGAAGAGCGCGCGGTAAGTTTACGATCTTTTTTTACCTCAGTTCGATTTTCGAACAAAATGTTTCTTTTGTACGGCAGTGATAGACAAAGAATTCAAAGCAAGACAAAAGAATAAACCAACTGACAGACGAAGAACTATATACGAAGTTAGGAGTCTCGAAATGAAACACAAAGTTCTTGAAGCTGCAGAGAATAGACATGACCAGTGGGGAGAGGAAGTTCAGTGTCGTATAATGAACGTTGCTGATTTAGTTGCAGCTGATGCGATTTATCACCAA
The DNA here is from genome assembly GCA_907164885.2 of Dolomedes plantarius. Lineage (NCBI taxonomy): Eukaryota > Metazoa > Arthropoda > Arachnida > Araneae > Dolomedidae > Dolomedes > Dolomedes plantarius. Next base: position 109,112,740 of record OU015503.1, read on the forward strand.
GATTACTTCATGACTTTTTTTCTACACACTGCACCAATCAGAAAGAGAGGGCGGCCTGAGTCGGATTACGCCTCAGCAGCTGTAGACGAAATATCCTTCTTCCTTGATAATAATGACGACTGTCAATTCTCACTACCTGAACTCAAATCTCAAATTACAGGGCTAGTTCCAGACGACATCACTTTGAGAAATAAGTTGAAACAAAAATACGGGGATGGCATTATTTTTGCTTCAAACTCCCAAAGAGTTACTGTCATATGTTTACGTAATACTGGAAGGAAAGTCTTATCAGACTCTTGGTACGACAAAAGGATACGAAATGATCGTGAGGAGCGTCTACGAATAGTACAAACTGCTGCAGCCATAATAAAAGAAGATATCCAGACACCAGTTTATGACACTCATTGCTACCCTCCAAGTGATAATTTTTTCAGAGATATGAACAAGGGAATTCCAGAAAGCTCAAAATCTTTTTTGGAGCACTTGATTATTAAAAATAAAGGCGGAAAAAAAAGTCACTTCAATAGCTCAAGTCATTATATCAGCGCTAAGGTCACGATCATTTATGTCTCCTCTGCTCAATGGTCTTGATTTATTTTTGTACAAAAAGTTCTGTTCCAGGAATTTAATAACAATGCTCTAGAATTTGGGATTTTGTTCTTCTTACTATGAAGCCCAAACACTTGAGATGTCAGCCATAAATCATCCGCAACCCCAAATACGCGAGGGATCATTCTGCCAATTCGTATTTGACAATGCAGATTTCAATGTGTCGACAAACGATGGCCTGAATACGTTTCATAGCATGGGGGGCATTGCTTGTTTTACTCCAGCGTCAGCAGTGGAACCCGGGACGAAGATAAAAAAAATTAACCGAACTTACATCCGCATCGACCGTAGGCAAAATGGGAATCATTCCTCTAGAAACGTTTGAAAATTTTCGAGGGCCTGGGTTACAAACAATTACTATCGAAGATTTGAATGTCTTAAATCCTTTAGCGGAAGATTTACCACTGCCTAAACCATCTAATATCTCCTGGATGTGTTCTAAGTGGTTAGGTCTTCCACAGATACCTGAATGGAAAGGATTTTTCCATTATATAACCAGAAACCAGCCTTGTGAAAAGACCAAAGTCATACCCCTTCCTTTTGTTAATTTACCACGAAGCAAGTATGACACCATTTTCCCTGAGCTGAAATTTGCTGCCCAGCAGTGTGTTAAAATGCACCAAAAGTCTTGCATACTCACGTTTGACCAACCACTGTATATTAAAGCTCGAGAGATAGTCGCAGAAACATCCAATCCATTATTATCAAGTTGTATTGTGAGGCTTGGTGGATTCCATCTTTTAATGTCATTCTTAGGCTGCATTGGGTACATAATGGCTGGAAGTGGGTTAAAAGAAATACTAACTTTGATTTATGCACCTACGTCAGTAGAAAAATGTTGCCTGGCCATGCATATGCTAGGGCAGTCCGAGCTCCTTTATTGACCCAAACCGCTTTAGCAAAAATAATTTTTGACGGCATGGACATATCGGATTTGGAATGTAAAAATCTCCGTGAGTTGTTTCGAGATTTTGCTACTGAACCACCATCGCAAG
>OU015503.1:109119343-109122020 GCA_907164885.2 Dolomedes plantarius
GATGTCAAATAGAACATTTAAAACACAAGAATTTTATGTAATTTAGTTTTGTGAATACAATATACATCGTCTAAAAAATGTGTGAACAGCCTCTGTATATGTATATACACACACACACACACACACACACACACAATATATATATATATATATATATATATATATATATATATATATATATATATATATATATATATATATATATATATATATATATATATATATATATATATATATATATATATATATACATGTGGGCTCGGGAGCCTGCCTCAGCCCGTTTAATTAATTGTCAGTGTTCTGTGTAATGCCAGCACCCATAGCGCCGCTCATCGGAAGGAAAGGTGCGCGGGGGAGGGAATCTCCAGCCGACGAGAGTTCCCGGCAGACGAGAGATGGACGTCAATAAGCGATGACGCGTTTATCTGTTAGCAGCAGACGGCTGTTTTTTCATTAGTCTATAATGTTAATTAACGACGTTCTTTTTGTAAATATATTGTAAATAATTAGTTTTCATTAAATGTTAGCATAGTTATCATAGTATTCGTTTATAATAGTTTAAGTATTTGTTTTAAATTACCCGCTCGACTATCCAGTCCCACACTCAGGAGTGGGATTCAGATTGAGATTAGGATTCCAGATTTTAATTAGTGCGCGTCCGACAACCTAGATTCAGGACTAAAGATCTAACGGATTAAAGTGACTTTATAGTGTGACTGTGACTTTGGATACGATTCAAAGGACGTGGATATAAAGCGAGCATCTTGAAAAGGCACGTGACCTTTTTTGTAATTCTTCAACATGAAACTGGGGGAAATAAGAGAAATTAACAGTGCTTTAAAAAACTTTCGGTCAGACAAGATCAAGCTATTGCACCGTTTAATATTCGAGAATGATGGTGATAAATCAAATAAAAAACGCATACGCGAGTTCGGAGGGTTTGAATTCCCCATAGACAGTGATGCGTTTCAAAAGAAATTTTAAAAAAATAGACGGCGCGTTTTCACTCGCCGAATTGATCACTATTGCGAATGTCATAAATATTCCCGTTGACGGGGAAAAGGCTGAAGTGGCCAGGAGAATTTTGTCTATGTTTTGTGGAATCGAGGCTTTCGCGCGGAGCCGGAGTGTTGTGACTTCGGACTCGGAAAGCGAAGAGGAAATAAATAACAGCTGCGATTTTTCAGCGCAGTATGACGGGAGAAAAAAACAAAATATGGCTGATTCATCAATGCAGTGCGAAGACGTAAATAAAAGTAACTTTTCTGCAAACTCTGTTTTGCCAAGTGTTAGCATCAATTATGCTGACATCGAGAGTACTATGTCTAAGTTTAACACAGAGTCTCACGAGAATGTAATCAATTGGATCGATCATTTTGAAAGTATGTCTATATTATTTAATTTGTCAGAACTGCAAAAATTTGTTATGGCCAAAAGGTCTTTGGGTGGAAATGCCTTATTGTTTGTTAGGACGGAACCCAATATTAATTCATGGGCCAAGTTGACACAGGCCTTGATCGATGAATTTTCCTTTCAAATAAATTCAGCGAACTTACATGAGCTGTTGAGTAAAAGGAAAATGAGATTCTGAAACTGTTCAGGAATATTTTTTAAAGATGAAAGAATTATGCCATTGCGGTAAAATCGAGGAATCCGCTTTGATGCACTATGTAATTAAAGGAATTAGTGATAGGCCCGAGAACAAAATAATTTTGTATGGATGTAGGAATTTAACAGATTTTAAAGAAAAGCTTAAAATTTATGAAGTAATAAAGAATGATTCGGCCAAGAGTAAAGTTTCTTTCGATAGAGGTAAAACCAGATATGGCTTTAATGACAGAGTTAATGCTGTTGATAAAACGAAATCGAGACATGAACATAGCGATAAATTTAATTCTAAAGATGAAAATGTAAACAACACGAAGTACACTAGTGTTATGAGAAATGAGACAATTTCAATAACAGCAAAAATAAGATTTGTTTTAATTGTGTGTGCAAGAAATCACATTTCGAAATTTGTATCTATAAAGACCGGGGGCGTCAGATGTTTTTCTTGTCAGGACTTTGGGCACGTGCTTCAGCGTGTCCTCAAGCCAATTCGAAGCCGGAGCTGCCTGATTGAGTATTCAGGCAGAACCGAAACTGAGCATTAAAATAATGATTGATAATTTAAGCATGAGTTCGATAATTGATACGGGAAGTCAAATGACGTTACTTCGCAAATCTGTGTTTGATAAATTAAATGTTGATCAATTAATGCCATCGAGCTAATTGGTTTTGGTAAATTCGTAGTGAAACCACTAGGTTCTTTTGAGGGAAAACTATTGAAATTGATGATTTTAAGTGTAAGGCAAATGTTTGTGTTGTTGAAGATAATGTTATGTTTTGTGACGCCATCGTGGGACTTAACGTATTAATGCAGGGGGAAACGCTAATAAATAAAGACGGGATTTCGATTAAAAAAAATCGCAGAGTGTGGAAGAAAGTATCGTGTTATCTGTTTTGCCAATTGAATCAACTTTTGATGAGGTTGAGCTGAACATTGAACCTGATGTGCCAAAAATTTTCACAGATAAGGTGCAACAATTGGTTTCGAATTATGTGCCGCATAAAACTAAGACGTCAAATGTCGAATTGGACGTTCTGGTAAAAGGCAATGACCTATATTCCATCAGCC
>OU015503.1:109122120-109174620 GCA_907164885.2 Dolomedes plantarius
GCAGATTTCTGTTTGAGGGGTAAGATATATAAAAGAAATACACACCGATTTACAGAATAAAGGTGTGATCAATTACTTTTATTAATAATATTTAGTGTTTATGAATTTAAAATCTTTTTTGTGTAGTTGTAAGTATTTTAAAAGGTGAATCTCTATTTAACGAACTTTTTTCGGGATTTAACAACTTCGTTAAATAGCGGTCCGACTGTACTTTGATACAATCGAGCAATTTGATAGTAGACAACTATTCTCATATGTTACGATATTTTGAACTGCCAGCTGATACACTAAAGCATATCAAAGATTAAAATGACTGTATCGAAATAAAACACACTGATCCAGTAAAGCTGAGTGAACTTGCCTGTTTTCGGAATGTCCAATAATCAGTTGCAGAGGGATAAGTTTGTTCTGCCCACTCACGAAGTAGCGTTTTGGACACCATTATACTCTGCACATCTTTTAGAATGTCTCTCAATACCTGATGACTCGCTTGCGACCCTCGGGCTTGCACTGTAGCCAGACGTTCATAGAAACGTGCCAGCGGTGCTTCATAATCAATGCCACGCTTTGCACATCGCTGAAACACACAAACTCATTGCTGATTCATTGACAAAAAATAGCATTTTAAATGAAACCTTTTAGACAAATGAAAATTCCCCCATCAATAATAACGATGCTGATTTACTAAAGTACTTCCAAGAACACAATCTACATAAAAAAATTGTTTTATTCGAAACTAGGAAACTTTGCACGTATAGAATTTTTTGACCCATGCGGACTGCATCGCAAAACTGTAAAACATGCATTACCTTAAAAGCTTTTATATTTGATCCCATAGCATTTAATAGAAGAGAAATCAACTATGCATGCATTTTTCCTACATGATACGAGGTTTTTAAAAGTACAAAAATTATTTTATAAACAAAATTTATGAGCATCGAATATTCAGTTTTAAATTGGTGTGATAAAAATCATTTTAAGAATATGCAATCAAACTTCATGAACAAAAAAGGGACATTGCACAATGCATTCTCACTAGAAATTTTTAGAAATTTCTTTTGTGCTCATCTACACTAGTACAATAATTAGTCATGGCTGAATTGATTCCATTCTAAAAACTTGTTAAATACAGGCTTTTATACACAGATGCATGTCCTCTCGATTCTCCTAACTATTAATGAAAGCTACACACTACTTAAAAACTCATCTTGGTTTAAATTCTCGTTAGTAGAAAGAGGAAAAATTAAATTTTTAAATTTACTTAACCTACATCCAAAAATTCTCTGAAGTATATGACGGGCATACAGAAGGTAATTCACACTTTATGGAAACAATTTCGATAGTTAAGTTTTATGTATAAATGCCGTATTTTATGCGGTGATTTGCTTCTATCTGATAGCCAGTGTTCTCAACAATAGCTCTAGTTTTCCACGAAAGTAAATTTTTGCTGTAAATAAAGTAAATGAATGCAAATGCCAAAAACTAATAACAAAATCGTTTCCATAAAGTGCGAACGACCTTATGTATAATAAAACATGTCCATTAAATTAACCGGTCTATTTTAAGTTTTATAGCTATAAATTACTCTAGTTTTGGTTTCTATTTTCAAAGATTTAATAAAGTTATGCGAAATAAAATTATTAATTTTCAACGTTCACTTTTAAAAGTCAATTATTAAAAATATGAAGACTTTCAGCCCTTAAACAATATTTTAGAATTACGAATTTATATTTGTCCAGTAACAAGTCGGTTAAATACAATAAAGTTTAAATTTTAATTTTGACAAGATGAATTAAAGTATAATTTTTAAAAACAAAATAATCTGAAATATTGCTAATAGGAAGTGTAAACTCACTTGCTTGTAAATATCGAGTAATGATATAGATGATTCGTTGTCTTCGACCAACCTGAGTTGTGGACTAACGGGAACTACTCTGGGCACAGTGAAATTGAGGAAACGTTTTGAAGTCTCCTTCTGTTTGCCCAAATAATGGTTCAGCATTCTCAAGAGTTGGAGAACACGCTCCTCCTTCCTTGCATCACTCAAGCAAGAATCATTCAGAACCAAGTAGGGATAGATCTGAAACAAGACAATATTCACTTCAATGCTGCCCTTTGAGGGAAAAGTCCCGGAAAATGCGCAAAAAACGACTTACCTTTCCATTATGGCCCTTAATGGAAAGCCTTCGAGCGGCTGTGTTATGCTTCTGGACGATGTCCACTCGCGGCATGAAACGGGATATTCGTACAAAGTAGTGATTGTGCTGAAATATATATCAGTTCACATCAAATGTTTAAAAAAAAAAAAAAAAAAAAAATCATTTATACCAGCTCAAATGTTTTGTTGTAGATATCCCCCCCCCCCCCACCCTCATTCCGAGAGAAAAATTTCAAAGGAAAAAAAATACCATACTTATTTTGGTAAAAATAGTACCAAATTTTAGTGCTTCCCGACAAAGCAGAAATAAGATAAAATAAAAGTTTACATGCAACACAAACCTGCACAGTTAAGGCTGAAAATACGACTACAGACATGTTCCAAATTTTAAATGCGACAATCTTACAGAATTAACGAATTGCTTTTTTAAAATGTATATCACTTTTAACCATAAATAATCCCTAATCGTATGATCCACCGATATTCTTTACTTCAAAATAAAATTTTACGAAAGCTTTTCCTTAAAACGCAAAACATCTTAAAGAGGAAGATTGGAGTCGTTTTTTCTCATAGACTGAATTTTGGCACAAAATTCTCTTTGCTGGACCAAAATCATCAATATGCATCTATACTTTCATAAGCTAATTTCCACCATATACTTCCGTCGCATTCAAATTTCTGAATTTTTTTTTTTTTAAAATCAAAAATGGCTCTTTAGACACAGTTGTAACAAAAAATTATAAACCGGAGTATTTTAGAACAGTGCAGTTCCCCGTTTTTTACCTCGCTCAAATTTATGTCCATTATGCAGTAATACGACACAGCCAGTCTTTCGTGTTATTTAACAATGTATGTAATTTGTTTTTCAGGATTTTACCTAGCAATCATGCACATATTACTACAAAAGAACTTTATTCGACTGGACTGAACGGTATGGAGCATTATCAATCACCACTACTGAATTTTGCCGAAGATTTGGGATTCATTTGTCTTCGACCCACTTTTCAAAAATTCTCGAATTCGTCTGTCCATGATAATCTCCGCTTGTTTAATCAACTTTATATAACAAATTTGAATCTGATATAGAGCCCATATCCCCACCAGCACATAAAACTACAATTCTTCTGGACGCATTTCCAGTTTTTAAAATGCCAACTGTTCCGTCTGATTGCCAGAATTTCCCAAAAGTTGGATTGCTATCAATCCATGTTTCACCTAAATACACAATCGGCTCATTTTCTTTTCGGTAGCCCTGTATATTTCTTAAAAATTAAGTTCGGGATAAAATTCCACTTCGCTCCATAATTTGTTTCCGTTTATTTTGTGATTTTTTTAAACCGGATCCTATTTCGTGCCGAATTTTTCTCAAAGTTCTGTCTTTCACGAGTAAAATTGATTTTTTCTCGTAAGACTGGAATTAGTTTGCGAATTGTAGGTAATATTTTATGGACAATCTTCGAATTATGTCACAATCAAAATTATCTAAAGCTACATTTTCGATGGTTCTTTTTTCTGTCGTTTCCTCGGAGATTCAAATTTTGGAGTTTCTTCACCCTTTGCTCATCTACGTATTCTTTTTTCACTGGACATTGCTATCCCAGTCATTTCACTAGCCCTCTTCATGGATTGCGAAAGTGGAACAATAACATTTCCTTCCAGTGCTCCTTTATCACAATTTAATTACATTGTGTGATACACGTTTACAATCACTACAGAAGGTCTGAGCAGTCGTGTTGGGTAAAGGATCCATTAATTTTAATATGATGATCGAGATAACAGAAGAGGAAAAAATAAGCAAGCACAGTTAACCGATTCTAAAGAATGTTGGGAGATACTTTCCCTCCCTCCTCATAACTGCGTTACCTACAGCGCGAATGGAATTGTATTGGCATTATGCCAACTATGATTCTTCGTACTGTGGTCGAACAGTAGTGAAACATGACGGGCCAACTTCAAACAAATTACGTAGAAAGAAAAACAAAAACAAAAAGGAGGATTACCATTACCCTGGGTAGAAGAAATTCTCCGGGTATCTCGATATCGGCAGTCATTTGACAGAAATTATTCAGAAATCTGCATTTTTCTTCAATAAGGAAGGATCTATAAGAGTATATTTGTTTTAATCAAAACTACAATACAAGTTTGTAAATATGAAATTAGTCTATAGCCCAGTACTACTACAAAACTAGCAAATCACTGACACAAACAAAAATTTCATTATGTTGAGTGGCAACCGACGATGAAAGCTGATAGAGCTATTTCAATATTAGAGTTGGAACGCAGAAACGAGCTATCAACTCAAAGTGTTGCCAAAAATGACTCTTTCAACAAAACTCGACTTTAAGGGCAAAGACATAAAATTAATGATTCATTTCCAGTTCATAAGGACAGACATAAAGGGAGCCCACTCTGTCTCGTTACCAGGGCCGCCCAGAGACTTTACGGGGTCTGGGGCAAACTTCTGTTGGGGGCCCCCAAGAAATCCGATTAATCAAATAATTTATTATTTTTTGGCCCCCCCCCTTTTCAGGAGATTTTGAATTTTGAAGTACGATACAAGTTTCAGAATTTTCTTTCGGACGAAATCTAATAAATAATTTTATTAAAATTTTTTTTGGGCCCCCTCCAGCAGTTGGGGGCCTGGGGCAAAGTGCCCCAGTTCCCCCCCCCCTTGGGCAGCCCTGCTTGTTACCAAAATGAAGTAATTTGGTTAAAGGCTACAGTAATGCAGTTCATTAAAATTAAGCTACAGTGTATGTAACTTTTTTTTAAAACATAGTTCCACAGAAACACTGCACGGTGATAAAAATTAAATTTGACAACGGTATTTGATTTTCCAACTGTGATAGTGCAGCATGTATTTTTCAACGGGAAAATAGATATAGTTGATTTCTATATAAATGGATTGTTCATGCTGATTCCTGAACGTTTTAGAGGGACTGTACTGAAAACTGTGCCAAGACAGAGGAAAGAAAAAAATTTCTTGGTTAAATTACACTTTTTTTTTGGTGTGTGTGAAGGAAATTGCCTTAAGGAGAAAAAAAAATGAAAAGCTTTACATTAAAAAGGAATGTGACACAGTAAAAGTTTAAAAAATGAACCCAGCAATAGAGCACTCTGTACCTCTACATTAGCCTGTAACATAATTTTGCAATAATATGGAAACATTTACTTATGGAGAAGCTTCGTCTTCCCTTCCAGTATCTTGATCCATTTCTTCAACTTAGTAATGAGATTATGTAATTTCATGGCAGAGGGAGCACTGCAACGAAAGAACAAAAATAATGTTGACATTTGTAGACATTTTCAACAAACACTCCTTTAAGAACAACACGTGCATTATGCACACACCCTTACATCCTGAAAGTAATTAAAAAACAATTAACAATAAGCACTAAACAAAACTGAGAAAAAAACAATTTTGGAGAACATTACACTAGCAGTCATATGCAAAATAAATGGTACATACTGAAACCATAAGTTTCAAAACAGTCCATTCGACACGAGGATAAGGAAAATAGTCAAATAGCGATCAACTTACGAAGTATCCAGTGCCGTGTTAGACTATTTGAAACTCTTAACCACTCGACTGATTTGCCCGAGCCAGTGGCGTAGCAAAGGGGGGGCAAAGGGGTCTATCACGCCCCGGGCGCCACTCGCAGAGGGGCACCAATGTAGGATCCATGTATTACTATGTTTTCGAGGTGGATGCTAATATAAGGTCTATATATTATATCACTATATGTTTTTCAGGGGAGGGCCCCAATATAAGGTCTATATATTATATTACTATGTTTTTAGGGGAGGGCACCAACATAAGGTCTATATATTATGTTACTATATGCTTATCAGGGGGGGGGGGGGAGTGCCAATATAAGGTCTATATATTATGTTATTATATGTTTATCGAGGGCGCCAATATAGGGTCTATATATTATATTACTATGTATGTTACTATGGGGGGGGGGGGGGGGGGTGCCACAAAGGTATCGTGCCTCGGGCGCCAGTTATGCTCGCTACGCCACTGGCCCGAGCTCAGCCTGGTAAAATTTTCCATGCCTGAACCGTGTTTGGGCATGCTGCAAAATTTCTAGGGTAGTCTCTCACTGCCCAAAATTTTCCTTAGAAAACTATTTCGGCCGTTTGGCAGCAAAAACATGTCAGACATTTATATCTAGACAAACAGACATTTATATCTAGATATCAGTTCGATTAATTTTTTTCTCCCCTGTGTCATTCTTGTTACTTTCGAAGGTAAAATGTTCGGATTGATCTCACATTCGTTGTTTTAGTTAATCACCATTACGGAAATAGATAGCTCAAAGACGAATGCATGTGGCTTTTAATGCAATTTTATTTTCGATCGGTTATTATATTGGCTCGTCATTTTGCAAGTGGACTGCAAAGAAGACATTATCTTGTGCACTGACATTCTCACTTAAACAATACTTTTTTATCATTAATGGTAAAAAAAAAAAAATTGCCTTTTTGCGGCTTTAATTTCAGCTTTTTTGGAGTGTCCGTTAGAAATCAAAACTAGACATACCTAAAGTCAAAATCAGCTGTAAACTGGCCTTTCATTTTCTGGAAAACGGGATCTTGAGCTGTTGCTTGGGCTCTCCGCGCCAACGACTCGGACATCGAACTACAAATAGTCGTGGAAACAGTGGACACATTCTCGACACCCACCCCAAACGTAGAGACCAGCTTCTTCACAAAGTTCAGAGTATGGGGAGTCACAGTGGCTTCCGAAACAGCCGTTGCATTCTCATAGGCCACAGCATAGCATTTGGCCAGACCCTGTCTTAATTGTCGCAGTACCTCTTCATACACATTCTCACGAAACCACACCATCTGAAAAATCAAATCCAAAGTTGAAAAAAAAAAATTTAACTCGCGTTTGAAAATTGGAAGGCAGTACCTTAAATTGGCCATTAGAACAAACATCTCTGCAGCGAATACATGATTACGATGTAAATTTAAATTCGTATATAATGAGCTATCAAATGCCTTAAAAAGTTATTAGAAATTCAAAAAATACTTATCACATTTAGATTAGCTCTCTACATGGAAAGCCCTATAATAAAATAGCACACAGTATATCACTGTACATTTATCTAACAAATGTTAAAATTTTTTTTTAAAGTTAATACATTACATAAGTAGAGCCTAATATGTTTAATTGGAAAACAAAGGGTTGTAATACCAATTCATGATTTACAGCAAGGTTTCAAAGAAAGAAGTACTGCTGAACTTTGAAGGTTATGGCAATCTTTTCAAGCCATTTTCAACAAATTAGAAAATGAAGGTGAAATTCTTCAAGTTTGGAAAGAATTTTCTATTTTAGATTGCATTCTAACCATCTCATTAGCTTGTGCAGAAATTAAACCATCAGCACTTAACACTAGAACCACCAAGGTGCCTTTTTTGTCCCCTCGTAAAGTTAAATGTTTTGCACATTCTATATTTTTTGTCAGACCACTCTAAAACTCAGTGACTTATTTTACGCCCTGTACTTAAGACTGGAAAAAAATATCCGCTCTGTCGTGAATTTTAGAAAAAAATTGCGGGTTATACTAGAACCGCCGAAGAAACATTTTTGTCCCATACAGCAAAACTGTACTTTCACACGCCAGGCATGCCCATCTCTCTGGCCGGAAATGTTAACGAAAAGGGAAAACAAGTTTCTGCAGGAAAAAGCAACCGAAAGGGTTTTTGAAAAAACTAAGTGTAGACCCTGAAGTTGAGTTGCCGGATGGTACAAAATGGAAAATAGTCTCTCCCGATACCGCATCTATTGGAAGACGTGGAGCCCGGACCATACTTACAGAAAACCCTGGGCCATCTCCAAATGCAAAACGGCACATTGTATGTGGTCTTGTCACTAGTGCCTGGTGTCTAATGATCAACGACCGTATGCTAAAACATATACAAAAGTGTACCGTGACAGAAGCTCATAGAGTGTTAGGAAATGATGAATGGTCTTTACCTCTTTGGGAACTCTAAGCATTCCTTGGTATCCTGTATGTGCGAGGGGCACTTGAGTCCAAAGGGATGGAAATCGACCTACTCTGGTCCGAGAAATACGGTGTGCAGTTGTGTAAAAACTGCTATGTCCCGTAACCGGTTCATAGAAATGAGATTTTTACGATTTGACGTTAAATCCACTAGGTCTCAAAGACTCAAGGAAGACAAGTTTGCTCTTTATTTCACAGGTATGGGATGATTTTGTATTTAACTGTCAAAGCAACTCGACCCTATATTGTAGTAGATGAGCAGCTCTTTCCATCTAAAACTCGATGCCATTTCACTCAGTTTATGGCTCCAAAACCCGATAAGTACGGCCAAAAATTTTGGATGGTCGTTGACAATGAAACTAAATACTTGATCAATGCTTTTCCTTACCTTGTAAAAGATGAGCAGCGTCACAATGATGACTGTCTTGGTGACTATGTAGTAAAGAAGCTTGTTGTGCCGTACTTAAACAAGGGGAGAAACATTACATGTGATAATTAGTTTTCTTTGATACAAGGTACTTAGCTAGGTGCATTGACGTAAAGTACCTTAGTTGGCACTCTCAACAAGGCTAGAAGAGAAGTTCCCCACTGCGTGAATCTTTACGATTTTAAAAAAACAATGACATAACTCTCACTGTATCAGGGAAAGACAAACAAAAACGTGGTTATGATGAGTTTGCTACATCCTGACGTGCAAATAGGCAGTGATTGCAAGTCTAGACCTGAAAGTGTCACGTTTTATAACAAAACAAAGTCTGGGGTAGACTTTGACGACATTGCTCGCAAGTATTCTGTGAAAAGTGCATCAAAGAGATAGCCCTTTTATAAGTTTTGGACTTGGCAGGAATTAATAGTTGGGTGTTGTATAAAGTAATGCAAATGAAGATATCAAGGCGAGATTTTCTTCTCACCTTAGGAGAGGAACTTAGCGAGAGAAATCATTGATAGAAAGAGTTCTGCAGCTGATCACGATGATCCATCTGAAATCAGTCAATCCCGTTGAAAATGCCAAGTTCGCGTAACTTGTAACAATGGAAAAACTGCTTACAAATGTGTAACATGTAAGAAATCAGTGTGTAAAAAGTGTACTGGTCACGTAACGACGCTTACGTGTCTTGCATGGCCGATGTATCTAGAGAAGACCTGTAGTTTCTTCAAGACTGTATTGGTCTTTATATAGCCTTTTTCAGTTATTTTTCGTTTTATTGAATTAGTTGTAAACAATTGTTTAACTAGTAATAAAGTTTTTTCAGTAATAAAACTCATGTGTCTAAATAATACCAATTTAGACGACCATTTTTTACCAAAACGCCAGTTCTATGACAGGGGACATTTTTGTCTCCTTGGCGGTTCTATGTAAGTAGCAAAGTCCGGCGGTTCTAGTGTTAATGCACGTTGGAGTCCCCTTTTGCCTCAAAGGGTTCAAAAGGGAAATGATATATCAGCTCTGCTTACAGAAATAGTAAACATTACTTCTGCTTTGAGCAGCGAAGGATTTGCAGGTATAAACCATGAAGATATAGAAGAACCACTTTGGGAAGAGAGTTCAAATGATGAGGAATTGGTGGAATTGATAAGTCTATCTCAAATGCATTTGTGGCAGAAAACACAGGCAACGAATATGTTTCAAACTTGAAATATGATGTAAAAAGGGCTGGATAAGGCTAAAGAATTGGAACGTCACTCGACTCAAATTGAACCTTCAGCAACACACAGTGCAAAATTAAAAAAAAAAGAGAAATTCAAAATTGCTTGGCTCCATATAAAACTTTTGCTAGAATTACAAAATAAAACTACATTAGAAAACCAAGAAGAAAATTTGCAAAGTGAGGAGGATTTTCAGCCAATTAGAAAAAAAAAAAGAAAAAAGGGTTGTACTGCAAATATTTGATAGTGATGATGAATAATAAAACAATCTAATATGTATCAAATTACGCTTTGTTGGAAACAATATTTTAGTTTATAATTTTATTAAGAGCTATGTATTAATAAATCTAAATTCAAATATGTAAAAATCTACATATTCATTGCCATTTATATTCTCAACTTTTATTAACCTTTACAGGGTGGGATAGCATGCATCCAAAGAAAGAATGAATATATATATATATATATATATATATATATATATATATATATATATATATATATATATATATATATATAACCTTTCTAATGGCTGTTCTTACAAAGGGGGTATGAAATTTCCAGTTCTAAAGAGGAAAACAGGAAAAATGGGCACTGTAAGCTCAACCAATCTATCACAACTTGATGCTTTGGGGATGCAGTTTTTATATTGGGTCTGATTTAAGTACAATTTATTTCTGGAGATTCTATATAGCATGGCACGAATTCATTTAATTTGTATCAATTCCGATTTTCTTGTAACATGGGAATGGTTTCCATATACAGTAACCACCGCTTATAGTGATCAGTGGTTATAAGAATCAACCGTTTATAAGAATCAATATCGCAAAAACAAATGTATTATTTCCATGTTAAAATTTTTGCTTTAAAGAATCAATCCACCGGTTATAAGAATCAGTTTACTCTTCGCTTTCCTTTCATTTTTCTAAAAAAACCACTTAAACCCTAAAAAGGCACGAAGTTAGTTTTTTTTTTTTTTTTTTAAAGAAAAATTGATAAGATGGGATGGAATATAGTCTTAAAATTCATTCCTTTCTTTGTTAGACATAACATAATAGTTTCCCCTCAAACAATTTAGCACAACACTGTCCTATTAGCTTGACCCAGGGGCATCATTACCCGACCGTGTCAGATCTCACTTTTCTGCACTGACAAACAAAAATAGGGGCCCTTTTTTTCCCCCCCACCTCCCACATTCTGGTTGCGGCTTCCTGGACCCTGAAACACATAAATCTTCGGCGAAGTGTCCACTATCACTTAGGCAAATGTGACATTAGTAGATTCAGCACGTTATCAAACCGTGAAACGTAAGCTAGAAGGTATATGAATCTTCATCTGCGACTATTAGTATTAAAAGAGTATTGAAACAGCCTCCTGAAAACTTCATTACGTCAAACTACCATAGAAAACTTTTTCTTGCTCCCTTCCTGTAGTTGAAATGTTAAAACTGTTAAGCTGGTATTTTGTAACAAATATTGGATTTTTTTTCTTCTCTTACTATAATCATGTGCATCTACTTATTGGTCTAGAAATGAAGTTGTATTTTTAAAATTATAAAAAATAATTTTAATAAAAGATAATTAACGTAAATTAAAGAGTATTTTATGGTAAATTATCTAATATATGTATTTATAGGTGTGTATGCATGTCCAAAACCCTAAATTTCGGCTATAAGAATCAACCGCTTATAAGAATCAAAAACAGTAATAACAAACGTGATTCTTATAAGCGGAAATCACTGTATATAACTTGGTGTAAATTAATCAGATATGTCATTTCTACATTTCTAATAACACAGTTTCCTGATTCGAATTAATTGAGTTTCTTATAACATGGTAGAAATGAATGGCGTTATAGGAGTTTCATTTTGAGACTGCAGAACTCACCTGGTCAACTATTCCCTCAAGACATGATAAGATAGTTGGATGAATGTCTCGTTGCATGTGCATAATGCGGCTGCATCGCCACATTGGCTGCGTTGCCCTGATGGGAGCAGACTCCGAGGGCTGAGAACTTGTTGCATATTCTGAAAACAAAAACCACATTTCAGTGTTACATACAGCAATACTAGTCATACTTCATTTTATTTCTAATACAGCAGACCCATGGACTCATCTTTGGCAAAAATACAAAATAGTCCTAAAAACTCAATGAACTCAGCTCATTAGAAAGCTTCAAGTTTATTTTAAGACTAGCTGAAAACCCACAGTTCGCTACGGAGTAAATTCAAATTAAATACAAAGGTCAATGTATACAATTCATGTAAATAAAAAAAGATAAAATATATATTTATAAAACAATCGTAACTGATATTTTTATAGACAAAATAAATGTAGAAGAAAATATTCAAATTAAATCTAATAGAACATAATAAAGAATAGAGTACAGTTTGAGGAACATTTCTTTTACAGTATGTTAATATTTTTTTTTGGATAATTTCCAATCGTCTGCTGCATTAGAAAGAAAGAATTATTTATTTTGTCAATTTCGTTGCTATGCATGTGTCACAAAATTAAAAGAAAAGAAACCGCATGATCGGCATTTAATAAATTAAATTCTAAAAATGAATCTTTAAAAATTCACCAACAATCAGAAAATGGAGGTAAAGATTCGAAAAAGATCGCATTTTAAAGGAATTTTCATGATCTTTCTTGTGATATAAATGATCATTTTAAATGCAAACAGAAATTACAAAAACGGCTTAAAAATTTAGTTTTAAAAATCTAAGAATTTTCAAAAATCTTCCTTAGTGCACCCCTACACTATAAGAATCGCCATGCAAAATTTCAACCCTTTAGGTCCAGCGGTTTTGCCTGTGCGTCGTATGTCAGTCAGTCACAGAACTGTTTTATAGATGAAAATTTTGATATAAATAAAAGGCTCGTGACCATCTTAGAGAATGACTTGACATTAAAATATAACAAATCGAGGCTCCACTTGAGGTAAAAATAGCCCTCGAACAGAATCAAAAACATTTGCTCCAGTAAATAGTCGTACTAGAAATGAAAATAAAACATCCTAATTACACGAAATCAATTTCAAACCTTTTCATATTTACAAAATTATCAAATAACATTTTGGATTTTACCGGAAGAATTATAAAACATGGGAAAAAAAAAAAATTCTGAAATACGAACACATTTTTAGAGTCATTCATAACACTAGTACCTATTTGCATGACAAGACCAAAAACAACCTAAATATTGTGATTATAATAGTCCTTACCATTTGCGGACGAATTATCCGAAAGTGAGACAGCTGGACTGGATGGAGTAGTGGCCGCTACTCCACTTGGTTGAGCTGCCTGGTTATTGCTATTTTTATCTATAAAAGAAAGAACAATCCAAAACTTGGTCAACCAGTCGCATTCTACTGTGAAATTTTTCCACACCATTTTAGCATAAGTTTTAAACATATTTAAGTAAATTCAATGATGTGCTTTAATTTCCTAGAAAGCAAATAAATTTGAGGTTCCAATAATTATTTTCCTTTTTATATGAAAAAGTTTTGAAGAATAACCATCGTATGCTTCCCCTTCTATATTCAGAACGACTTGTGGGAAAAGAAATTGTCAAATTCATATGGGTAAACTCGCTGAAAACCCGCACTTTGCTACGGAGTACTTTCAAATTAAATACAACGGTCAATGTATGACAAATATATTTATTAAAAAATCGTAAAGGTTATTTTTATAGACAAAATAATGAAGAATATATTCAAATTAAATCTAATACGACATACTAAAGTATATAGTACAGTTTGAGGAACATATCTTTTACTGTATTGTAATTTTCTTTGGATAATGACCAATCGTCTGCCACATTAGAGAGAAAAAAATATTTGTTTTGTCAATTTAGTTGTTATACATGTGACGACAAATTTATTTAAAGTGCCAGAAAAAGAAATCACGTGATCGGCATTTAATAAATTTAATTCTAAAAATGAACGTTTAAAAAATCAGAAAATGGAGGTAAAGATTCGAAAAAGATCTCATTTTAAAGGAATTTTTAGGATCTTTCTCGCGATATAAATTTTATAACCCTCAAATTATTTTTAAATGCAAACTTAAAAAAAAGTTACTAAAACAGCTTAAAAATGTAATTTAAAAAATCTAACAATTTTTCAAAAATCTTTCTGAGTGCACCCCTACACTATAACAAGAATCACCATGCAAAACTTCAGCCCTATAGGTCCAGCGGTTTGGTTGTGCATTGTATGTCAGTGAGTCAGTCACGGAACTGTTTTATATATATAGAATACTAATGTTGCTAAATATTACCCACAAACCCCCTCGAGAATGAACACAATTATAATTTGGAATGGCAACTTGCTTAACTGAGTTCCTCATCAGGCCTGGAAGCATTAGGTGCGATAGCCAAAATTACGTAATAATTCACAGATCATTAAACTTTGATATATATAGGAGGGGATGATAACATTGAGTCAGCAGTAGGCATTTATGAGGGAGTCCATAACAAATGGGAGCAGAATTTCAACCAGTAGAGAATAAGATTTTTGGGAGACCAGTATGGCAAATGTAGATAAAAGATATGAATACTGAAGATCAGAATAAAGGCATTATAACCACATCATACAAATGAAGGAGATGCACTTTTTTTTAAAATTAACATCATGCCAAAGTCTGCACCCTAATCTTACACTTCATATACCCATCATAAAAGTCTTTATAAAGGCTGCTTAAAGGCTTTTGAAGTTAAACAGAATGGATTTTAGTATACAAATAGCTGATAATATCAAAGAATTGAGATTTAATAAGGAATCATCAGTATCAAAATAACA
Source organism: Dolomedes plantarius (assembly GCA_907164885.2). NCBI lineage: Eukaryota > Metazoa > Arthropoda > Arachnida > Araneae > Dolomedidae > Dolomedes > Dolomedes plantarius. Next base: position 109,136,743 of record OU015503.1, read on the forward strand.
TTAAACGCAGGATTTAAACTCCCAGAATTAAAGGAGAAGTTTTAAGGACGTATGCAAGTATTTATAAAGGACATCAAAATAACTGAAAATGTTTCATCGTCAAAATTTAAATTAAAAACATTCGAGTGCTTGAATGAAAACTTTAGAGAAAGTACCAACTTCAATAATTTATAATAATCATCCTACCTCAAAATTACTATTAAAAACTTGTTTGATTTCTTCAGACTAATTCACTAAATTTATAACCATGGGATGTTCCGAGAAAGAAACTTAGTTTAATTCTTTTAAAAAAAACTTTAAAATTGTTAAAAGTATTTGGTCAATTTAATGTACTAACATGAATTTTGTTTTAATTAAAAATTTTTTTTAAAAACAAATTGATCCAGAAAAATTACAAAATTACTATTTTTCTTTTTAAACCCTAATCGATCCTATTAGTTTTAATAGGCATCTTAAGGGCCCTTTGAAACAAATTGAAAATATTTATTTTTAAAGAACTTTAAAGGATTCAATAGATCTGGTATATTTTTATAAATTATTTCTATACAAGCCTTTAAACTGTGCCTTGCAATAACAACTACAGTTAGAGTAGCCTTTATTAACTCGTATGAATGAACATTTTGCTCTTAATTCTCTCTCCCTGTAAAAAAATTGAGAATTAAAATTTATTAAAAGAAAATAGTTTAGCCGATTCTTAAAACTTTTAACACTTTCTGGTTGAAATGAAAAGCTACAACAGTAAAGAGAAAATAACGTCTTACATTTCTCCCGTTGCTCAATCTTCAGCAGCAGGTATAGAGTTCTGATTGGGAAATAAACAGCCTGAGGATAAGTCCGGCCAACTTGACTTATGATGTTTAACAGCAAACGCCCTTCAGCACGCACAAGACAGGTTAACAGCTGTGGAACCCATGGAAGCCACTGCAAAGGTGGAACTCCCACATTGTTCTTGTCCACTGCCTCGGCTAGTTGGGAATTCTCGTCGTCATATGTTAGTAGCCATAACACCTAATATGCAGAGGAATTGGTCATTTTCAGATCTTACAACAAAATAGAAATATCTGCCAACCTCAGTAAGAGCAAAATCCTGCAATATTCTACCGTGCACAAAATAATAGACATAAAAATTATAATAAAAGAAATATAATGTATACTTACTTAGTTTATAGGATCTCAAATAACATTACATAGTTCAAAATATTTCTTTATTGTTCAGCTCCTCTTAAAATTATATTAAACAAAAGTTATATATTTGAAATTTGTAATCTTACATTTTAATGTACATCATATTTACACTAGCAGGGAACCTGGCAGTCTATATTTTGAGTACTTCTATTTCTTAATGTTTGTTTTAATTACAGATAATCTTGGAATTTTTGTAACATTAACTGTAGCTGATTTTGCTGAATTTTTACATTCATTGAATTTTTACAATGAATTTGACATTGTTCTTCATAACAGTATCCCTTTGGGTTCGATTTGCATATTAGCAAATTTCCTAAGGTTTCCCTCGACATAGATGAGCTGAACTGAGTAGATATTTTTGTTATGTAACTAAAAATCCTCTCACACTCTGCATTACTGTGAGGGATTGTTAAAACCAGCGTTATTTTTTACGTTTCAGAATCCGATAATAGTGTCCATTCCGGAAACCCAGAAGATGCATTAAAAATCCGGCATTGCCGGGGTAAATCCAGAAAGTTGGAAGGTCTGTCCTTGTATAGCACATCAAAAATAAAAGTAGGTGTAATAATAATTTTACTTGATCACCAATGAACTGAAATTTTAAAATGCTCATGAATGTATCCATTAACATACAGTTTCTTCAAAAGTTTAGAAAACATAGGCAAATGTGAGAGCTCTATCTTTTAAATTTATTTTACCCAATAACTGCAACTAGCACAATGCAAATCAGGAATTGCCTTATTATCAAACTAGCTGAAAACCCGTACTTCGCTACGGAGTACATTCAAATTAAATACAATGGTCAATGTCTAAAAAATATATTTATAAAAAATTGTAATTGATATTTTTAGACAAATTAATGTAGAAGAAAATATTCAAATTAAATCTAACAGGACATACTAAAGAACATAGTACAGTTAATAAAGTACAGTTTGAGGAACATATCTTTTACTGTATTTTAATATTTTTTTAGATAATGTCCAATTTGCATTATTTCGGAAATCCGGCAGGGTGCGTAGCAATCGGCTTTCTTAGATAAGTACTGTACAGTGAGCTACTTGAGTGAGACTGTGTGTGTTCTTCCAGTCGGTGCCCGGTGTTTCGACAGTTAGCACTATGCTGTGCATGCAACCCGCTCCTTTGCCAAGAAGCCATTACCTGAGATGTTTACACTTTGACCAGGGTTCGACAGTGAACCGAAGTGACCAAGTTCAGTGTCTCTTCTAGTCGTAATTCCTAATGCTCGTGCAAGGTGTTACGCAGCATCGTGTTTGAAGCTAATCGCTCTTACAAAAACACCCAAGGGATTTGGGTCTCATAAATGTGAGTTGCTTTAAATTTTACAATATCTCCTGTTAGAACTAGAAGGAAAAAAAACTTTATGTTCGTCTGTTTTAAAGACTTCATGAACTTTTCTTTTTTAATTCTCGAGCAGTTGAACCTATGTAAGGTTCCCTACAATTCCGTATGTTTACAACAAGTATTTATGTGTTGAATTTTTTTTTAATTTTTGTTTTAATTCAACTTCCATATATATATCTAAATAAACTTGTGTTATTTTAAACTAGTTATTTGTTTTATGTATGTTCGCTTCAGGCTTACACATCACACATTTTCAAAAAGGTTGTTTAACTTATTTATGTTTAATTTTTCCAGCTATCGTCAATATCTATTAAGGCAATAGACCACCTTCCCTGTTATCTATAACGACTCTGCTCTTTAAGCTAAAACTTTATTTTTATATCTTTATATTTATTTAAAGTTTTTGGGCATTTCTGCCCCAAACTATAACACATTTTAAAGGAATTTTTAGGATTTTTCTCGCGATATAAATTTTATAACCCTCATATTATTATTTTAAATGTAAACTTTAAAAAAGTTACTAAAACAGCTCAAAAATTTTATTTAAAAAAAATCTTTTTCAAAAATATTTTTTAGTTTTTCAAAAATATTTTTTAGTGCACCCCTACACTATAAGAAGAATCACCATGCAAAATTTCAGCCCTATACGTCCAGCAGTTTGGTCTGTGCGTTGTATGTCAGTTAGTGACGGAACTGTATTTTTATTTATTTATTTTATATATATATATATACATACATATATATATATAGATCTATATATATATCTATAGATAGATATACATATATATATATAGATATATATAAATATAATGATAGATAGACAATCTGTAGCTTTGTATTATTCAGCCTTTCACAGAGCGAGGTAGTTTCGGCTGAAACAATTGTTTGCCCATTTCATCTGTAAACTATTCAGTTAATGATTTTTTTATTATGTACTTGATAAAGTGTATACAAAAGACAAGCTTTTGAATTCAATAAACACTTAATGTTTGAAAAATGGAATCTATGCTAGTAAGGAAATACTCACTTTTGCCAAATACTTTCTCGACTTGCATTCATTCTGATGTCGGCATGAATGTAAGAAACATGTTAGGGCGGAGACTCCAAGCAACATATTACGGCTAAGATTAAGAGAAGTAGTAATAACTATTATATACAGCAACAATAAACATTTACGAGTTACAAAATAATTACAAGATAAAAAGAACTTTTCATATACCATGTTTTTAAATTTTCTGTCGAATCATAAACTTGACAATACTATGTATTAATAAATACTTAATTTTTTTTGATGAATTATCCCATCCACTTGAAAGAAAATGATCAAAAGCATAATAAAGAGGTATCGAATGTGTAATCAATTGTGTTTAACTTTTCATTCCCTGATAGTTTTGTTTATAGAATGGTGCAGCCATCTAACTGAAAATGAATTCAATCCTGCTTAAAGATGGCTAAAAGTATTAAAAGAATTCATTGTCATCGTGGTCTGGGCTATTTTAAGAGTTTTAAATGTCTAGCTAGCAAGTTAAAAATCGATTGCAAGATTTGTACCGGACACACAAAAAAACAAGAAAGAGGGTTAATAAAAACATGGTAATAAAACTCCATTTTATATTTTATTAACATATCAATTCACAGTAATATACGATTGATAAAATTTAAATATTTCTGGCAACCTCTCAGCAGCAGAATTTTATTTTTCTTACACCCAAATAGAGGCCTCTTAAGCTTAACAGTGAGCAAATGCACACTTAAGCTTAAAGGCAACTGCTGATTGCTTTAACTTTTTTCAATTTACATTTAGAATACCAGAATTTAACACTTCAAAACAATCGACAATTAATGCTTCCGACTATCTTATTTCCACACACAGAAATGCCTATGGACTTCCTGAAGAAAGATAGCTTAGGATTATGCATTTATGAGAAGTGTACAAAAAGTTTAGTTCGATTGCGGGAAACTTGCAATTTGGATCCGTAATCAAGGTTTACAAATATGTGAATTTTTTTTATTTATATACGAGGGCCATTCTAAAAGTAAAGAATATTTTGAATAAAAATGTCTAGAGAAACAATGAGAGAAAAAAACTTATTTTACAACATATTTCGATATCTAGTTTTCTACAGAGTCACTGTTCAAATTTAAACATTTCTCATAGCACTGTACCAGCTTTCTTATGTCTTCTGCATGCTCACTTGCCGCCAAGTATTTGAACCAGTCACTAACTTGCAAATACTTGGCGCAAGTCTTTCAGTTCGTCATCATTTCCAAAAAATCCTTTAAGTTGGGAAAAAGAAAGTAATCACTGGGGGTGGGGGGAAAAACAATCTCAGTCCACCAATAGTGAAACGAATATCTTGTTGAATTTTTTCCTCAATCCTAGATTAGAGTTTGTCAGTCACAACTGGAGGTCAACTTGGTCGTTCTTCCGCCTTTAAAAGTAATGCACCATTTTTGAATTGAAGCTTCTTTCATCTGTCTGTAAATTTCAATACAGCGGACATGTTTTGCATTGAGGAAGGAGTTTTTAAGACTACGAACCTCACACTTGGCAGGATCCTTAATTTTGCCACACATTTTAAAAGCGCAAAAATAAACAGTAAATGACCGCATCTGCTCGCTGTTAGTGATAACACAAGGGGTGTTAAATTATCGGTGATAATAATTAGGTTAACTTTAAGATAATAAAAGTTAATTTACTTATTGCTTATGATGGTGAATTAGCTGTTGGTGCAAAAATAGATTTTATCGATATGGTTATTAATATTAACTCAAATTATAAGTTAAGTTATTAAGCACCTTACTCAGTACATCGCGTTGTGATTTATCCGTAGTGTTAATATTTAGCATGCAGTGAGGACATACACATAAGATACAAATCAAATTACTTGAATGCATTCCTTTTATTTTAGGCCTTCTCACATTACACAATCATTACTAAAACACCTTATCAGATTACTAAATATGCAAAACTCATTATAAATCATGAACATTATTGGGCCTGTTCTTAACACTTCAAATGTGCTAACTCATTGTTAATTCAAATACATTAAAAATTATCAGGCCTCTTCTTTATCCAATTTAAACACATATCACTAATTAGACAATCAATTAGTACATTAAAAACAAAGAAATACAATCGCTCACCAGTTTGCTGAGGTATCGAGAATCATAGCATTTTTTGAAGCACGTGGATTTTATATAATCATGTTGATTGATTCCGCCAGAATAGTTTTTCACAAATATCGACTTAGCACTCACGAGAACGAATCTCACATTCCCTATATAACACGAGCGTTCAGTATGTAGTGATATCTGGAAACACACTCGAGAATAATTCCATCAGAACACGTGGTTACAAGTTTCGCCGAGAGTGCCTTGCGCGGCAATGATAAATCATTCCATCAGACTGGCTCATACATAGCACATATTATGGTCGTTCGACTTTCACACGAAAAAATAGGCAATTGAAGAATTCTGGCACTCACTCGCTTCAGAGTATGTTAGCATCAAACTGGCTGGAACGGTTGGGAAGGTAAATTTCACGGCAGTGGGGGTGGTGGGAGAATTACGTGGCTCGTCAGATCAAAGCGTTCTTTACTTTTAGAATGGCACTCTTATATATACCAAAGCAGATTATAATGAAAAGTGCTCTTATTAATAGTTAACTTCATACTATTAACAAACTTTTGCACAGAAATATTCATTTACTAGCCATCAAAGGAAGACTATGAATGAATCAAGTGAATGAATGACTCAATCGTTGTTTACAACCCAAGGGGAGAATTTGCCATTCTTCAAATTTGTGTTAAGTATCATTCTTTAAAATTCAATTAAAAATCGAAATTTTAAGATAGAGACTTGAAATGAGGTTTATATGAATGAGAAAGCTTTCATCTTCCAGATGATTTAAATATTTTCTTTGTAAGATAAAAACTCAAAGAGCATCGACCGTAGATCCTCAAAATTGCATAAATTTCTCTAAAAAGTGGGTTTAATATTTTGATGAAAATATTAGTCTGTTTTAAATTATTTTTAAACAAATGAGGTCTTGTTTGAAGGAGAAATGTCTGTAGTCTTATATTGTAAAAAGATCAAAATTGTACGATCTTTTTTGCCGAGATATCGTAATCTGAAGTTAAAAAAACATGAAATATCCCATAAAACATAAAATAATTTTCTAGAATAAAATTTAAAATTCAGGCTTCGAGGTGCACTTTCCCATAGTCTGCACTACCCGCGTACCAAATTTCATGGCTGTAAGTTTCATAGGCCGCACACACGCACACCCAGAGAGTGTGACCGACAGACATAACCCGACCTTGCTTTATTAATATAGATAACATCTGATGCAATGTTGCTTAATTTGCCAGGAGGTGCGAGTGACAAGATATAGCAAGCCTGGAAATAGGAAAATGAAAGAACTGCAAGAGGCGACATACTTTTCAAGTTTTTCTTTGGTAAATATCTGTTCAAGGTGATCTCCCCATAAAGCCCAGGCCTTGACAAGAGTATCGTGCAGCTGGCAACCTACACTGAAAGCTCTGAACGCATCTTCATTCCGCCCCATTTGAGACAGAAACACACCACGCAAGGCATAAAACTCTGCAGTCATTTCCTTGGTGAAGTACTTTAGATTGGTCGAATCAATCACATTTAAACCTTCATGCAGGGCCACCAAGCTCTGGAACAAGAAAAAAATTAATGTTTACTTGTACTTCATGATTCATGGCAAAAAAATTTAAAATCATAAAATGCAGATTCTTAATTTACTCTGGCTATCACACTAGATAACTCATTATTTCCTCCTTAGTTTTTTTTAAAAGGAACTGAAACTTGAAAGGTAGGTGCAATTCTTTATAAAAAACTATGTTACCGTCTTTAAGAGAAGCGAAGGATGTCACAGAACAACTGTGAGACATTCATAAAAACGATCATGATAAATACATTTTTGAAAATGGCATTTTCTAATACTCATTCAATTATTAGATGAAAGAAATTTCAACCAAAACTGCCTATGTTCGGCGACAAATTTTTTTTAATCCATTTTTTTAAGGATATTTTGGTCTTCTATGGTAAAATAGCACTTAAAAAATAAACAAAAACTTACTTGTAAATACCATACTTTTTTTATAAATTGGTCAATTTGAATTAATCTTTAATGAAATTTAGCTAAAACGCCTATCACTCTGCACAAAATTCTAATGCTACTATTTTAATTTTCTTATCACACATGATACATATCAGTTATCTTCAAAATGGCGTATAATCTAAGAAATTTTAAAATGTAAAAATAAGACAATTTTATGTTCCAATATGAAACTTTTCCCCGAATCGTCATTCCTTTCCTTATAAAAACAGCCCCAAATAAAAACTATTATACATCAATTATTGTAAGTCATTTCATTAACAATAGCATCTAAAACACTTCCCGAAAGTTTTATCAAATTATATGCATTATTATGCGAATTATCATGATAACAGTAGAGATTTGTGCTAGAAAACAATTCTGAAAAACACACATTTAAAAGTTGTTAGTCTGCTACAAAATTCAAGTGACGATGTTTTTATAAATAGCTATAACTGCTTCTAATTGATGTAGAATGAAAATCAAACAGTTTTGAAAAGAGAAAAGATTGAATGACATGATGCTTGTAAAAAAATAAAATTGACCAAAATAGCCAAAAAAATGACATTTTCAAAATAGGCAGTCACCTTAACATCTTTGTAGTTAAAAAATATCCTCAATTTTACATTACGCTTTGAAATAACAAGTAACAAAAAGATCATACTACTGTTGCTTTAGCCATTAGAAAATTAACTTCTTAGAACCAGTTTAAAAACAAGGTTTAATTGAAATTCAAATAGATTCTGACTTTTTTCCTTTGTATATCAAGGAAACTAATCCCTTTACTTTTCAAGAGCAAATTAACAATTTAGTTTTCTTATAAAAGTGTGTTCAATATAACAAATAGCACAGTCTTAAAAAAAAAAAAATAAATAAAAAAATTGCACCATTAAATCAGATGTTTGCCTTAAAACAGAAAAAGACCTACCATAGAAACTGCTAGTTAAAGAAAAAGAAAGGAGGAATAAATATTGCTTAGGAAATGCATAAATGACAGGAAGTAAGGGGGAAAAAAGGATGCTAGCGAAGTCAGAAACAGAACTGCAAATGCAAGTGAATAAAAAGGAAATTAGTAATTTAAACCTGAAAACTGGAAGTCATATTTACCTCCTGGGAGTCCACCTTTGCAGATACATGAGCCATTTGTAAGAAGCATTTTATTTGCTGCCTGATTTTCTGGAAACAATCAACAATGGGAACGCTTGGTATTGAGTGTATACTGAAAAAAAAAAAGGGCACAATTAAATATTGCTTCAGATTAATCGAAACAAGCATTCTGGTTCATTTCAACAAATATCAGTAGAAAAAATAACGAAATTTGTTTAAGGGGGGTAGGGTCACGATCCAGATTCCCTATGTCAGTAATGTTAAAATTACTCATTTTTAAGGAACATTTAAAAAAATCCTATTGACTATAAGTTTCTAATATTTTTACTGTATATTGCCTGATGTATATTAAATACTTTAACCAGAGCTTTTATAATTTAAATAATGCGTTATTTTTTTAAAAATATTACTTCTACTATATGTATTTTTTTTCAGATACACCAAAATTCATAGCTGCCAACTTCCCAAGAAAAAAAATAAGGAACACATCGCGCAACTGGATCGAAAAAAAACAGCAACAAGAGGTTGTATAATATTTTCTAACACAAGAATAGAACTGTAAAAGTTTGCTTTCAGACAATTCTTTGACAAATTCCGATGTTTCGGATCCTATAACTAAATCTTTATCATCCTTCTGATTTTTAAATACAAATTTCACATTAAATACACATTTAGAGCTAGTTATGACATATTTTCCCAAATACCACCAAGAATTTAAAAGAAAATTCGATAACTCTTCTCATCTTGTGAATTTTCGGCTTTCACTTTGAAACATCACGTCTTCCCGCTGCAATGCGTTTATTATTGGTAGATGATGGTGACCCTGCAAGTGATTTTACTTTTGCAGATTTTTGAGAAGCACATGAGGTTGGTTTTAACTGCTTTACAGAGTTGGGTGAAGCACATGACATTAAATTTTTTTTACTGGTATTGGTGAAGCAAATGAGGTTGATTTTACTTTTATTAGTTTAGGTGAAGCACATGATGTTGACTTTCTCTTTCTTTATAATGTTGTAGAATCTGCTTGCTGTCCAGGAAGTTTTTGTATAGTGTAAGTTGCTAGGAGGGGAATCTCTTAAACGCGATATAGGGGGAAAAAGCAATGGTGCTGCGGAAGTAAAAATATGGGACATTTTTGCTTGAAAACGTATTTTTGTAACAAAGCTTAAAAAACTGAACGAATATGTTTTTTACGGAACACTTGGCATGTATGAAAATTACATCAAGTTTTATGTTACTAAATTACTCTAACTTAATTTTTCTAAAAATCCCTTCATTAAAATATGTAATATTATGCATTTATTAAATATACAAAGTTTGAAAATAATCACAGCAATAGTTTTTGAAAAAAATGTTCCTTAACTGGCAAAAAACATTTAGTGAAACATTCACTTGTGCTTAGTGTATGCCAGCTCCCTAGCTTGGATCATCTGGGTCATCAGCAAGAGTCTTCAAATTTACATTTTTTCTGTCTTCTATTTATTCTGGCTTCCTTGGTTTGCTGTGAAACATACTGAGCTTTTATTAATCTCGTCCGATCAGCTGTTTGCATTACTCGAGATGTATAAAAACCTGGAGATATACCTAACATTGAAAGAACTCTGCATTTCGTAATATTTAAGTCATTATAGGATGCAATTGCTTCAAATACAAAAACATTCTTTACGATCCGTGACCAGATTATACTATTTACACTCTCATTGCTGTTTTGTGTTTTCCCATGCAGACATTTGGCAAGTAGATCAGGATCTGCTAAATCTCTGTAAATATTTTTAATGTAATCCAGTACGACTATTGGTAAAATGGTTGTTTTGGTTGGTGAGGGTGTGACAGATGGTAATAGTTCTTTAAAAAATTAAAAATACTTCTAGTGCAGCTAGAAGAAATATGTAAATATCATCAGAAGCAGATGCGAAAATTAGGAAACACATTTGTCGCAAATCGTGACCCCACTACCTTGAGCTTTGATTTGTCACATAAGCTCCACCTAACTGGATTGAATACTCACCGACCGAGGGCTTCCAAGCAAACATTTGTTAGGCCGTGCTTTCGAGCTATTTTTCCGTAATGTATAATGGACTGAGCAGACGCATGCACACCCAACATTGCATGATTTGCCTGTGCTTCCATTTGTTGTCCGTTTGATCCTGGCTCATAACAGGATACAATAGTCTTGTAATGTTCTTGTCTCCAATAGAAAATTTCACTCCAGTGGGAAAGATCATCGCTAATGACAGGAATTCGATTGCGCCAGGTTTTCACAATAGCCTTCATGTCATGGAGACTTGGAGCTCGCCCAATATTGGCGGGCAAAAGCCCCTGATGAATTTGTATTGCATCTTGCAATTCCATCACTTGTTGGGCAGCCTGAAAATTAAAAAAATCCTAGTAGAACAATTTTTGCTTGGCAGAATATGTTACAATAAATTTTGTTCATCTGTTTCAATTAATATTCAGTGATAATTTATTCTCTCCTCAAACTTAGGTTTCTCTGTATGTTTTTTATTAAACAGTCTATACAAAAAATTTCAAAATTTCTATCTAGTTATAAAATAAAATGATGCATTCTTAGCTATTAATAAATATAAAATCCAGATCATAGTATTTTAGATATACAGTGGAATCTCTATTATCAATTTTCAAGGGACTAACTGAACTGAATGATAAATGCGGGAAAATGATAGACGCAGGAACATAAAGCAATATGATAATCGGGACTGGGTGAAATAAACGACACATATGGGGAAAACTATGATTCTGGTAATGATCGATCGAGATTCCACAGTAAATGGAATCTCGATCGATCCATTTACTGTGGAATGTAAGAGGCCTTTTTCTGACAGAAAATTACATATGCATTAATATAAAACTAAATTACCAACCATCCTAACATATTTCAGTTCCCACTCAAACTTATTAAGAAACATTTCTGGTTCATTAAAGATAAGCTGCTGTGCTTTTGCCTTACCATGCATTTCTTTTAAACATCAGCTTGAGGCCAGTTTTGCTCACTTTGTGATAATCAGCAGGGCGAAGTAATCGTTATATATAAAATATTTCTGAAACTGACTGACATAACGCACAGAACAAACCACTGGACCTAAAGGGCTAGAATTTTGCATGGCAATTCTTAGAATTTTTCAAAAATCTCTCTTGGTGCACCCCTACGTTATTAGATTATTTAAAGTTAAATTTTTAAGCTGTTTTTGCAACATTCTTTAAAGTTTGCATTTAAAATAACCCGAGGGTTATAAAATTTATATCACGAGAAAGATCCTAAAAATTCCTTTAAAATGAAATCTTTTTCGAATCTTTACCTCCCTTTCCCGATTTTTGGTGAATTTTTACAGATTAGTTTTTAGAATTTAATTTATTAAATGCTGATTACATGGTTTCTTTTCTTTTTGTGATACTTCAAACTAATTTTGCGTCATGTGCATAACAACAAAATTTAAAATTAAAAAAAAAAAATAAATAAATAAATAAAAAAAAAAAATTCTTGCTAATGTGGCAGATGGACATTATCCAAAAAAATATTAAATTACAGTAAAAGAAATGCTCCTCAAACAGTACTATATTAACTGTACTATATCATACCTGCTAACATTGTCAAAAGCTTTTCAGGAGCAAATACAAAAGATTTCGGGAGTTTTGAGGAGTATTTCAGGAGCACACCACCAAGTCGATAATTTTAAAATGTTTTTATACACATACATATATGTGAGTGTGTACAAACTTGTAATAAAAAAACAATGAATTTTAGGAAAAAATTATAAATTATTTTTCTTCAAAACTAGTTTTCTTAGCAATTGTCAGATTACACAATAAGACTAATTGCATTGAAATGTTCACAGTGTACATATAAAGTTTTACTTCCTAGCCTTCAACATACATTCATAAGTTTATAAGCACAAGGGAGTTGGAATTACAGATTCTTAATTAAGCAAAGCAAGTTGAGATATCACAGTAATATATGATTTCAATTACCTTTTGGTAGGTATAGACTTTAAAAAAAAGAAAACTTTGTTGGCACAATAATTTTACCAAATTTAATTTTATTTTCACCGATATTATAAAAAATACATAAATAAATAGAATTTCTATTAAAAAATTTAGTAACCATGAGCACACAGCTAATTATTGTTTCTTTAATGCTTGATAACTTGCTTTTTTAGCTCTGATTAAATTAATCTAATTCTGATTGATAGCTCTGGGTTTTCCGGAGTAAACTAAGATTTACGCGGGGCATCCGGAGTTAACACAAATTTCTGGAGATGCTCCGGAAGACCAGGAGCAGTTGGCAGGTATGCTATATTCTTTAGTATGTTCTATTAGATTTAATTTGAATAATTTCTTCTACATTATTTTGTCTATAAAAATATCCGTTATGATTTTTTTGATAAGTATGTATGTGTGTGTGTGTGTGTGTGTGTGTGTATATATATATATATATATATATATTTTTAAACATCAAATGCATACATTAATTGTTGTATTTATTATATTTTGGCATTAATTGCATACATTGACCGTTGCATTTAATTTGAATGTACTCTGTAGCGAAGTATGGGTTTTCAGCTAGTTTAATATAGAAGAGATAAATCAATGCTGCAGGTATGATTACATTTACACTAAGGATGAGAGTGAGGATAAAACGGGTCCATAGAATGCACTTAACTGGCAGGAGATTTTCTCTTTGAAAACGTTTCTATTTGGGCACACTTACATGCTGGTAGAAAAATTTAGGAAATATTTTCCAAGGACTAAATATAAAAATTGAGGATAACTGAAGTTCAAAAGGGCATTCATAACAATTTACAAGAGTTATTCTGGCTGAAGAGCAATGCATCTCATTAAGCCAAGCAAGAAGGAAAAAGTAATAATTTCTAACAATCAGAGGTATGGTAACCACCGCTTATAGTGATGAGTGATTATAAGAATCAATATCGCAAAAACAAAAGAATTATTTCTATGTTAAAATTTTCGCTTTAAAGAATCAGTCCACTGGTTTTAAGAATCAGTCCACTGGTTTTAAGAATCAGTTTACACTCTTCGCTTTCCTTTCATTTTTCCAAAAAAGTCATTTGAACCTTCAAAAGGCACGAAGTTCTTTTGAAGATAAGATGTGATGGAATACAGTCATAAAATGCATCCCATCCTTTATTAGACATAATATAATAGTTTCCCCTTAAAGGTTTTAGCTAAACACTGTCCTATTAGCTTGACCCAGGAGCATCTCATCCATCCAGGTCAGATTTCACTTTTCTCCACTGACAAACAAAGACTTTTTTTCCACCTACCACAACATGCTTCGGCTCCCTGGACCCTGAAACACATAATTCTTCAGCAAAGTGTCCACTGTCACTCAGGGAAACGTGACATTAGTAGATTCAGCACGTTATCAAACCGTGAAACGTAAGCTAGAAGGTAAATCTTCGTCTGAGACTATTAGTATCGAAAGAGGTATAAACAGCCTCCTGAAAACTTCATTACGTCAAACTACTCGTACCATAGAAAACTCCTGTAGTTGAAATGTTAACTGTTAAGCAGGTATGTTGTAACAAATATTGGATTTCTTCCCTAATTATCTCATATATATATATATATATATATATATATATATATATATATATATATATATATATATATATATATATATATGTATGTGTATGTGTGTGTGTGTGTGTGTGTGTGCGCCTGTCCAAAAACCTAAATTTCGGCTATAAGAATCAAAAACAGTAATAACAAACATTCTTATAAGCGGAAATCACAGGTACTTTCTCATAGATTTGCTTCTATTAAATATTTTTTTAGGTCTCATTCATTTTTGCGAAGACTCGAGCATTTAATCCAATATGAGCCTTTTTGAAGAAAATAAGCATTTACTTGAACATTTCAAACTGGGTGTTTCGACACATTCAGCCTTTAAATTAAAATCAACCTGCTTTCAGCTCACCTGTAATAGAGGAAGATGGATGTGGGAGACAATCTGTGGTAGTCTTCTCCACTCCCGGATACATAGATTGGAACACACTTCCACTAACTTTTCAACAAGGTTCAGATGCCTTTCTTCGGGATGACAAATACACAAATATCCTTTGTACAGGTTTATCTTCCAGTACAGCTCTCGGGGAGATGCCTGGTCAACCTGAAAGCATTCAACAAATGTCAACTTAGGGGGCGTCCATTAATTACGGGGGAGTCGAGCCGAAACTCACCCAGTCTCACGTGGGGGAGTCTCGGCAAATATGACGTCATTTTTTTCCGCAAGAAACCGTGTAAAATTAGAGAAAACTGGGTTATATTAAGTAAAACATGTTTCTATACTAAAATATGGCTAAATCCTACACAATAGTTCCAGTAGTCACTCTCGAGACCACACACGAGTCCCCATGGACTGAATTAGAATGAATATTCTTTTATGAATTTTAGTAGTTCCTATTTAAGTATTTTATTGTTCGATTTTCTCATTGTGATTCTAGACTACGTTCTTAGTAGTCTTAAATACTAGTCTTAAATAAAAAGAATTAAGCAAATTATGTCTTAAATAAATCCGACGTAATCAAGCACAGATAAACGTATTTCCACTAAAAATACGCATTTTGAAAAATATCACACGAGATTAGGCTGGGGGGGAGGGGGGGGGGGGGTTTGAGCCAAATCTCACAAGGGAGGAGGGGGTCAAAAAAATCGCCTCACGTAATTAATGGATGCCCACTTATCAGTTCAATTTTGTGTAGAATTTGGCAAATGCAACACAAATATGCTGAAATGAGTTATCAATTAATGAGACTGAACATCTCGAACCAAATGTGCAAGAAAAATAAAACTGCTAGGTTTGAAAAAAAATTTAAATTCACATTTTAAGAAAAATATTGCCTTGATTCATCCTCTCTAACAAGCAAAAGTATGTCCATATGAATGATATGCATGCATATTAAAGACCAACTGAGATAACATGCTGAGTGATATTTGTTATAACCAAAAATCTGCATTCATAAATGGAACCAATACATAAATGGTGAAATTAACCTCAAAAGAATCTTTAAGGAAATAAATGCAGAGTAAACAAATCAATACAACCAACTTACAAAAAACCTCATTCACCTACCACCCCAAATATTGATAGGAAATGTGTTAGTTATGCTTTCGTTCACAAGAGCTGCTATGTTAGGCATGCAGAGATTTCTTAAACATGAATATTAACACAGGTTCTAATCAAAAGACTTAATACAGTTAATATTTCAAGTAGGGATTGCTTAGGTTATTTCCTTTATTATAAACACTAAAGAGCATCTAAAAAATGCAATTAATCAGCACTTACCAGCATATTATATCTGAAATTAAATATGCTCAGTCAACCCTATATTTCTAGGCTAAGATTTCTAGCATATTGTCATCTAAGGTTTAAGAAAACTAGTGCTTTTAGAAAGTTACAAATGAGCAAAACCACTGCCCCTGATCTCAAATTTGCAAATAAAATGCTAAGGTATCTGTTACACATACATGCCTTTAACAATTCAATGTTTGCTAACACATCACAAAAGGAAAAACAACCAGAAAACTTAAGACTCGGGATTAACCGATAGTGTTCAATTTAACATTAGCTCCTAAGAAAAAAAAAACCAGAGCACAAAAGGATCAAACTATAATCCATTTATGTTGGCTCCAAGCACAAAACTCTGGGACACTTAATGAGAAACAAAACTCATCTGCTCAAAGGATACAATTTGGTAATCAGTTTAGAAGCAAATAAATTCAAAGAAATAATCAAGATTATAAACCCTCTAAGTGAAATATGAATTTGAAGCTAACACATTAAAGCTTTTCCTAAACCTTGTAACAGCAATAAACTGCAAAATGAAAAACGCATACTGTCATTTTGAAATTTCTTAGGATTAAGATATACACCCTCAATAGATACAGAACAAGAAACTTTCCAAAGGCAGAAATACATTAGCTTAAATACTAGATGAAAATTTTAACATTTTAACAGAGGATTGAAATTTCTGCTCAAGTTTGAATGCTACATTTATACAAACTAGTGTAAATCCAGTAGTTATAGGAAAGATAACCTACATGAGAATTAGAAAAATCAGCAAGCCATGTCAGACATGTCATAAGTTGTATTCTATACGAGTTCAAATGCATACATTAAAATGGATGTCTCAAAATATTCTTAGCATGAGCAGTGAATAAAGCTTAGAATTTTTTTTACACCATTTACTAGAATCAACTCATTAATAGGAAAAATATTTAGCAAGAGATATTATTCATCCCCCCCCCCCCCCCCGCCTTCAAACATTAAAATGAAAAGTAAAAATACTTTATACCAGGACCTTTAAGCATGTCCCACCCACCTTTGATTTCCCATCTGGTTCAGGTTGAAGACAGTAGAGACGATTATTTGGGTTTGAAGGACCGGACTCTATCTAGAATTAAAAAAAGTCTACTTTCTCAAATTTGTGACCACTAATGAACACTATACTACATAATGAAAGAAACTGAGGTGCACACATTTTAACGACTTGTTAATAATTAGTATTTGCTAGGTAACTGAATATCAATAAATAAACCAGAGGAAATTTGAAGGTATGTGTTAATACTCAAAAGTTTTAGAGGATTAAACAATTTAAAATATGCTTACACAAAAAGACTAGTAAACAAACTAAAATCATTTATAAAAAAATGTCAAAAATGAGGTTCATTTTAAGACAAGAAAGAGCAGAGTCTAGCTTATGCATTTTGTTAGGAATATTTAAAAAATTTTTTTTTTATCATTTCCTTACCTGTTTACCCCATGTGCTTAAAGCTTTCCAGTGCCGCTCCACGCCATGCCATACTGTAAACAATTCTTATCGGTTAAACATCTATGTGAATCATTCCACGATTCACTCACCCTTTCATTTTCCTTTACAATCTTTTTAACTTTTAAAATATTTGCCTTCCATAACGGAATTTAACAGGCATCGCATCATACAAATCGTATAAGATTAAATTTGTATCATGTCGAATCAGTATTTAAATTTTATGTAAAATGCGAAATGTAAATGTACCCAAATATCGTACATGCAAATATTGTCTGTACATGCACTTCACCCGATCTGTAATTGGATGTTTGTACAAATCGCCGTGAATATAAGGAAGGCTTCAAGACTTTCGTCAATCTGATTCCGCCAGCCCAACTGCCTGCAGAGGCTGGACTTGCCGCCAATGGAGGAATGAAGATGCCATGCCATGCCTGTTCCGACCGTGGAAACGCCAACCGTTTTTCAAAGTCTACTATGTTTTTGTTTTAAGCAGGACTCTCGTAACTATTTTATATGTCACTATTATTTTGTTATGAACGGATAATTAAACCGTTTCAAGTTTAACAATGTTTCAGTGATTTTTTACCTCACCTCCACGCACATACCTTATTAAATCTAACTAAAAATAGGTGAAAAATACCAAGTAGTTTTTTTTAATATTTTTGGGCTTCATTTCTATAGAGCACTCCTGTGCAATTTCACTCTATTTTTAATTTTTCAATGGAATCTTTTGCATGATTCCCAACAAGGGTTATGGGCTGTCAGTAAAAATTAATCTCTAAAAATTTAAGAAGCCGAATCCCAATTTAGTGTGAAAATTTTATTGTATTTAAAAATTTCATTGATGTGCTGGAGTTTGAGTATGTTTTAGTGGGGGGCCAAGAAAATATTTAACTTTCCTATATTTGTCTTTGTATGTAATATTGTATAAATTCATGATGTGTGACTATGATCAAAGAGTAATGGTTGAACCTTTAACCAGAGACAACTATGTCTCATGGTCTGAAGATTTAAAAGCTATACTGCTAGACCGTGATGCATCGGCAATTGTTAAAGGAATAGAAAAGCCACCCGCAGCTACCGCTTCCGCGAAAGAACAGAAAGATTTTAAAGTTAGTGTACAATGCGGTTATTCTACAATTTATCTGAATACTAGTAAAGAATTAAGAAATTTAATATCTGAAACTGAAGATCCTCGCGTAGCCTGGGAAACTTTAAGAGATTTCTTTCAACCAAAATCTAGGGCTCAGTTAATTGGTCTTTTAGACACGTTTTTTAATACCCGGTCAGACAGTGAGTCTGTAGGCATGTATGCTGCTAGATTGAGGAAAATTATCATCCAAGTGAAAGATGCAGGTTACAACCTCGATGAGGTGTTCCAATCTTTTCAACTTATTCGGTTTTTACCTGTTGAATTTGCTGGAATCATACAAACTATCTATCGATGGGAGGATAAGGACTTTAAATACGACACTTTTAAAAGAATTACTATGCGAAGAATCGAGAATTAAGCAGAGTTGCTCTGATCTTGAAACGCAAAATTCTAGTGTTTATAGTATAAAGTTTAATAAAAAACTAAATTCTAAAAAGAAAAACTAAAGTTGAAAAATGCACAAAATGCGGGAAAGGAAATCACAATGTCACAGTGTGTAGAAGTAAAAGTAAAGGTAGCGGCAAATGTTGAGATGAGTTTAGGAATCTAAACAAATTGGTTGATATAAGAGGGGGAGTCTGAAAATAAGTTTTCCCTCTAGTTTTCCTTGGAAAATCTAACAGCAATGGGGGGAACAAGACAGCGGTTGAACGTGAGAGACACCCAGACACCACTGGATATAGTTTGACTGTGATAGAGCAGATGGTGCTGTTGCAGTGCAGAGACAAGCCTCTCATTCTGGTCCCGGTAGATAGGGACTTCCAAATTGACAAGAAAAAGTGGGGAGTATCCCAACAGAAAGACCTGGACAGACGTGCACAGCCACTACAGACGAAAATGTCAGGATGGCGGATGACATGAATAAAGCGAACCGGCATGTCACCATAAATGAAGTAGCGGAAGAACTTGGAATGTGACATGTGCAATCTCTCAAGATCATCCACAACATTCTTCCATACCGGAAAGTGTAAGCACAATGGGTGCCATATGCAGAGCCCCGATATTTTCCTGGAGGGCTTTTTGAAGCTTATAAAGTGGTATGACAAATGTCTCAACATACTTGGTACTCATGTGGAAAAATAAAGTTACATCTCATATTTTTTGTCTTTCATGCACACCTCTGCCCACAATCACCAGGGGAAACTTATTTTTGGACTCTCCCTCGTATAATATTTTCCTTATTAACATGTTCCTTGTGTAGTGCTTATAACTTTGTGCATGGAAAAGTGAACCTTCCTTTTCAATCTTAAAAACAGCAAAATTCAGGAGCTATACTAAAATTCAACACAACTGTGCACACATACATGGTGCAGGAATAATGCAAATCCAATCTTTCATAAAAATTAAGTTTTAAATAAAAAAATTACAATATAAAAACAAAAAGTCAATATTAAAATATCGTAAAAAGAAAAGGTCATACTTGATCTAAAGCCTCTTTCATGGCAGGCCAATTTGGTTGCCTCCATGCATATTCCAGAATGAGAAGTGGATCTGTAGTTTCCTGAGTTGATCCAACGGTTACCAGATCTTCCCACCTGTTCAACTCTTTGTAGCATCTTGAAAAAAGACGTTACAAGGGAGATTATGAAAAAGCTCAGAAGAAATTTATTCAATAATTATCCGAGTTTTTGATAGACAAGCAAACAAGAAAATACAACACACTTCATTTATTATTCATGTGGAGCACTGAAAGAGTACAGATCAGTGGTTCCCAACCTTGGGTATGTGTACCAGTACTGGTACGCAGACAAGCAGCTACCGGTATGCGAATGATTTTACAATTTTAAACAAAAATAGATTAAAAATCTGTAGTACAAAAAAATTAAAAAATGACTATAATAACAAATAATCCATATGTTTTAATATTTTAGTTTGGAATTTCTCATCCATTATTTGTGTTGTAATACTTTATTGGGGTTTACCCAATCTCAAAAGATGCCGTCTACACTAGGGATGCGACATTGGTCTCCAAAACATCGATGTTAAAAAAACCATCGGCTTCAATAAATCGATGTTTTGTACTCTATGTTTTTCATTTAAAAAACATCAAGACAACGTAAAAGTACCATAATAAAAAAATTTACCACGTTGCATAATTTTCACACTCAGTAAATGTAAGTCTGAATTCTGAAAAGGACGAATACAAAAGGGGGAACGATTCCTTAGCAAACAGATAAATGGCAGTCAACAACCAATGAACTAATCAGAGCGCTTGAAATGTGCCTGACACTCCAGAACTTTCCATGGGGTTTTATTTTACAAATAGTATATACGCAAGAGCAGCCATTTAAGTGTTTGTTTTGTTCTGGTTTTATATAAGTTGACGTTAATATTATTAGTAAGATGCCTCCCAAAAGTATCGCTTGGAAATATTTTTGCGAAACCTCTGAGAAATTGGCAAAATGCAATATTTGCCTAAGACCCTAAAAACGTCTGGCAATTCCACGAATTTATCTGGACATTTGAAGGCAAAACATGGCGATATTTACAACGAGAATTTTGAGTCGCCAATGTAGCCCAAGGCAAAAGCAACCAAATTTTTGTCATTTGTGTCAGCCCAATCAGTAAAATTAAATCACCCCCCCACGACTAACCGAAGTAACATTAATGCTACTAAACCAAAAAGAGATTACTAAACTAGTCTTAAAAAATGGATGTTCTAAAACATCGATGGTTTTTGGGCGATGTTTCATAACATCGATGTTTTGTTATCGATGTTGCATTCCTAGTCTATACCCGAATGTGTTATCTACGACCGCCCCATAAAAATTTGGAACTTGCCTGCGAATTATTACTGCATCTGAGAAGTTTCTTGCCAAGCAGTAAAATTTTTAATGCCCTTTGCGACCACATATTTATGTGAAAAAGGATTTTCTGCAATGACTGCGATGAAAACCAAATATAGAGCTTAGCTGTACATTGAATTGGATCTTCGCCTTAAACTGACGAACATTGAGCCCGATATTACTTTAGTTAATAAAGACCCAACCTTCTCACTAATTATACATAAAATATAGTAATCACTTTCAAAAATATATATGTTTAGCAATAAAAATATATCCGAAGTTACTTGTCATTATTACAAATGTTCTCCATTGCATTTTATTCCCCAATTCAAAACTTTTGGTCTACCGGTATGTCAAATTGTTTACAACGTACAGGTACAGTACTATAAAAAGGTTGGGAACCCCTGGTATAGATATAATCACTATAACAAAACTAAGTTCACAACACTTTATAGAGTAGTAAAAAAATTTAATTATATAAAATGAAGACATGAAGTGTGAAAATATTTCCATTCCCTCAATATTACTTATTTAGGGTTTGCAATTTCTCAAAAGGAGATAAAAAGGACTTAATGTATCAGGTCACAATATAAATCTTGCGCATTATTTTCAGCTATGTTTTTTTTGGCATGTTAAAATATTGTATATGCAATTTAAAGCAACACTATGGAACAAATGCATTTCTTTTATACGTTAATACTGATATTTAGCTTTTAATCCTTTCTTTACATCCCTCACAGAATTTTTAGAGAGAACATCAGAATGTTGACAATACAGGTTGATTATACATCACATCAGTATACACAAGTTTAGTGAACTGATAAACTGTTGAAACTAGACCGACTTCATTTACAAGAAGTTTGTAAAAAGCAACATTACAAAGTACTCTTAATATTTGTTTTAGTACTTCAGTTTTTATAGTAACCATGAGCACAGTTTCTTTTCAGATAAAATTTACGTTTTCCATACTGTCTTATTAAATAATTCAAGAACGATGGCCTTAAGGATCTTAAAATCAATTTTCAATCTTAATGCCACTAAAAAGGCTAACAAACTTATTTTTAGCTCTACTTATGGTAAGTAAATTCTGTATAGTTAAATTATGCATCAAACATGTCCAGTGACATTTTAAAATATCCCCCACCATCTCCAGTTATATTTTCTCATAACAGAGCAAACTGAAATGAATAAGGAATAATTACAAGATAAGAACTTTTATATACCATGTTTTTAAATTTTCTGTTGAATCATAAACTTGACAATTCTATGTATTAATAAATTTTTTAAATTAATTATCCCATCAACTTGAAAAAAATTAAGTTAATTGGAAGTTAAATGCAAGTTAACTTTTCGTTCCCGTCATGGCTGATAGAGGACTGCACCAGCTTGAAAATGGCTAAAAGTATTATAATGCAGTGTAGTCGGGAAGAGAGTTAAAAATCGATTGCAAGATTTGGACACAAACAAGAAAGCGAGTTAACAAATGAGATATTTTGGGACTAATCATACCTTAGTACGTGGTTCCACCACATATCACTCTCTGATCTCATAGCTACAGGTGGGGGCGCAGCTCCCACCTCTTGCGCATGCAGTGTATACACTCGCTCATAAGCAACCAGGGCTTGATTGAACAATCCCTGTTGCTCCAGGGAGACAGCTGTTGCCGTTTCAGTATACTTGGCTCTTTTCTGCCAAAGTCCGCCCCATAAGTCCTCTTCTTTTAATAGTTCGTACATGGAGGATATCATGTCCAAAGCATCATGATGATTGGAAGCCTCCGCATCAGCAGGATCACAAGTTGTTCGAGATTTAGCCTGCAAGGCACCTGGGACGTAGCACTGTTGTTCAAGGATCAAGCAGATGCGGTGCCACAGATTGTGGGACTTGCCAATATACTACAGATAGGATAAGACATTAAACAATCTACTAAACAAAAGTAGAATTAGAACACTTTAAAAAGAATGACCATTTAAAGCTTCATCTTTTGAAAAAATCATTTTAAATATTATAGATACCTCAACCGAAATCCTTCAATACAAAAATAGATAAGTTTGGGGATGAAATCACTCATTTAGAGCCAAAGCTTTTTTCAACTCATCAAGTATACAGATATACACCCATACACCTTCCACATATCACAGTTAATAATTTTATGTTAAGTTAATATTTTATTCCATAATATTTTTATGAAGATTTTTTTTGATAAGTTAAACATTTTATACAATAACATTAATAAATCTAAATGAGAAATTTTAGTTGGGCAAGACATCCACTTTTAAAAATGCATTCCTAACAAGAAAAGACAGACTATCATACAGTATTGCTCTATTCTCTTACTTATCTTAAAATATTTTGGTTGTCTAGAAAAAGAAAAAATATAAAATCAATGAATAAGGCAATTTTCTTAAAATTTAACTAAAGCATGTCAGAAAACAATACTCAAATACTATACGATCAGGTGGGGTAACTAAACAGTATAAGAATGATCAAAATATTTGGGTTCAAAGTTAAGTTATTTTAACCTTTCCTATTACGCTGCATATAAAAAATTATCAGTATAAAGAGCAATAAAATACAACTCAGGGACAATTATAAACAAATGTTACCTTTATATCTGTATTTTATTTAGAACATAAAAAGGTAACTAGATCAGATGACATTGTATGGCTACATGTTGTGTTTTAAAAACATAACATGTTTACAATTATAATTTTGAATTATAAAGTACGATGGTGCTGTAAGAAGCAACAGTACCAATTGATTTCTGGAGCACTATTCTCAAATAGCATACAGAGAATGCTTGCTTTAACATAGTGACAATATTACATTTACTGCATGGATAACCTATTGCATTGAGCTCTAGCTTTGATGCAATACACCAACCAAGTCTATCACTTCAGCTCGGATAGGCTTGGTCCACTATCTTCAAAGTCTATTTCATTTTGATGCGATAACGCTGTAGGATGGCCAGCACCTAATGTATTAATAGTATTTTTCTACCTTTTATATGATGAAAGGTAACACTCCATAATGTTCCTGGGCTTGTAAGTGCAATCTTCATTTTCTACATACCTGACTGCTCTTATTACATCCTCTTCGGCGTAAGATTGTCCAGATGATCAAATGTCACGGTACTGTCTTTTAATTAATATTTAATTATATTCCGATGCTATTTAGTAAATTATTAAACAGCATTCGTTACTGATCGAAAATCATTTATATTTACCCCAATTTAATTAGTTCTAGCGTGAGCCTATCCTGGGAACACATTTACTTAATACAACTAGTTAATAGGGAATGCTATATTTACTTTGATATTATTCCTGTTCAGTATTAGCTGTATTTGTTCTCAAAATAAGAATTTCTTCAAAGCCTTGCAAAACTGTTTATCAAACTTGAGTCACAAATATTAATAATGAACTCTAACATCCCTTTGCAGTTATGGAGGAAAGTTATGACAATATTCCCTGCCTCAAAACAGATTTCCCATCTATTTACAATTACCCCAACTGACCCTAATTTATATCCCAGAAACATCTCATCTTTTTCATAAAACTGAACAAACAAAAGAAAAAAAAATCTGATAATTACCTTCATAACAAAGGGGCGTACATGGATAGGAGGTTGGCAGTAAGACATTCCTTCATAAAATGTTCCAAGAGCGCTTGGGTGACAGTCTCTTTGGAGAATATGGGTACCACTGCAGATAAAAGGCACTAATTCACTAGCAAGAGCCTAGAATAAAAAGCATTTTCACACACGATTACAAATAAGTTCACGACAAATAAGTAACATGATTTACAAATAAGTAACACGATTCAAGGATGTTAGGAAAAATAAGGCACACTGAGCAACTCAAAAGAAACTGATAACAGACTCCAATCACAAACCAGTACGTAATGAGTCGTAACCTATGTAATTGAACACGGCACAACTGGTTACAAACCCGTCAGCAACGTGTTTGTAATCAGTCGCAGGCAACTTCAGTCCCCAGTTTCTCTTGCGTTGTGCGTGTTATGACACAATCTATGTTACAGCCAATCTTTTGGCAAGCTACCAAATGACTAACGAATCACGTGACTTCTGCCTAGCGATAAAGTGAAATTCTAACTTTTGTTGTATGGAATATGTGCGCCCATATGTACAGTCCATTTTTAAATGATTGATCAAAGACAATCTATTGACAAATTTTTAAAAATTTATTTCTGATAATTTAACTAAAGAAAATGCACAGAATAATGATGTTCTTCCTTCCATGACAGGTCGCAAACTATTGATTTGAATCACTTGAGTAGGCCCGTGTGCAGAGTTGCATCACTAACAAGTTTGCAACCGATAAGCAATTTCAATCGCTAACCAGTTCAGTTTTCTTAGAGTCGCTCCGTGTGCAGATGGTCTAAGTCTTGTTGCTTCAATTTTTTTTTTTTAAAATGTCAATCCAAGATTGGTTGACAATTGTACTTTTATGAATGTATCATTAAAAAATTACTAGGAATGAATAGTATTTAATGACACATTGATTTAAAAAACTGGATACAACTATGTAGTATTGTTATAAATTTGGTCATTTAATCGCCTTACATAAAGCTTCCTTCGGCCATTACCTTGAATTACTTTTAAAAAGGAGTAAACATACAGTCAGGTCTTTTACATAAGTCATTCTTTTGTGTCTAATTCTATTCCCATAGAATGTACGTTATATTTAGAAGCTGGCTGCATTTGAGTATTAAAGCACCATGGTATGCTTGATTTTAAATTATATAGGAATATCTTCCAAAACCTTAAATCAACACTTCAGAATTGAACAAAATGTTTTTTTAAGGTTACTTCCCAACCTTTTTCAGGGACTAAATAGTTGGTATTCTGAATACACTTTATTATCCCTCAAAACAAAGTACAAATATTGGGTTGTTCGGAAAGTAATTTAGTTTTCTCCCAATGACTTATATTTTTAAACAGTAATTTAATTTTTTTCCGATAATATAATGGCAGCTGGCAACAAGACTTGTTTGTGGAAAAGTTTGATTCAGCATGATAGTTTTTGTTTGGTGCCCCATCAAATATGGAAAGTCAAAAGCAGAATTTTCAGTAAATTTTATTTTTTTACTATTGAAAAGTTAAAAATTGCTGTTCAAGCAAGAAAAAATTAATTCGATGTGTATAGAGAAGATTTATTGACAGAACATCAGGGCCAAAACCGGTTTGCAAAATTTCATTCCGGCAATTGATATTGAAGATGCACCACATTCTGAAAGACCAGTTGAAGCTGAAGGCAAAATAAAAGCATTGATGGATGCAAACTGCTGAATAACTCTTGAGATTGCCGAGATTAAATTAATCAAATTTGACTGTTCATAATCACATGAAACACCATGATTTAATTTCAAAACTCGACATATGGGTTCCACATGTTCTTGGAGAAAGAAATTTGCTTTGTCACATTGACGTCTGATTTGCTTCTCAAACGTCCAGAAAATGATCCATTTTTGAAGTGAATCATCACTGGGCATGAGAAATGGGTTGTCTATAACAATATTAAACGAAAGATCATGGAGTAAAAAAAGATGAACTGGCTCAAAGCACTTCAAAAACTGATGTTAAAATAAAATAAAAGTGATGCTGTCTCATGAGATTAAGGTTTTTTTTAAATATTTAAAAATTTTTTTTTTATTATTACTATTATTAATAATAACTTCTACCAGACAATACCAAAATCAATTGTGAAGTGTACTGTCATCAACTGGACAAATTGAATGATTCACTCAAATAAAAAAGGCCAGAATTGGCATAGTATGTTCTAAGATAATGCGAGACCTCATACAAGTATGGTAACTCGCCAAAAGTAACAGCTTTTACAGCTTGGAAGGGATGTACTACTCCAGATTTAGCACCTTTGGATTAATACTTGTTCCGGTCTCTAAAATTTTTTTAGACGGCAAAACCTTTACTTCAAATAAGAACGTCAAAAATGACTTCTGATCTTCTGCTGGCAAAAAACGAATCGAAGTTTTATGTGCCAGAGAGATGGCAAAAGGTACTGGATCAAAATGGAGAATTTATAGTTCAATAAAATATACACTATAAGAAAAGTGCCTTTATTTTCACATAACTCAATATTTTGATCAAATAACTCATGGCAATAACATTATGTTCATATTTCCAAACCAATCAAATATCAATAATTTAAATTTATTAAGCATACAAAAGTTAATTACTATCCACTTATTGCAAAGATATTAGCTTTACACTCATTAAATTGGAAACTTGAGGATAACTATTATAAGTCTACTAAATTCTCAAATAAAATGCTAAATAACTATAAGCATGTAAAATTAAGGGAATAAAAAAATAAAATTTCCCTCCCACTATCTGCTGAGAAAGTTAAACCACTACAACAAACAAAAGTTATATTTGAACTGAACTATAGAAAAAAAATGCCACTGAAGACAGTTTTGAGAAATCACTCATGAGAACCCATTGAGTTTCTTTCAGAAAAGGTGTGTAGGAGCTGTTCATTTACAAGATGCATGCCTTCTAATACATAGCAGTTGCACATAAGCTGATTTACTCTCAGAATTTCAGGAAATTCTCTAAAACGATACGAGCCAATATGGAATTTTGCTGCGATATCTAATAGCATGGGGTTACGAGCTCAACAGAGGATTTCACATTTTGGTTGGTTAAAAAAGGCAAATATTGCATTACAAAAAAACCCTGTTACAATTTTAGAAAGAGGCTGAACTCACTGACTGCTGTTTATCACTGAGTATTTTCCAAAGCCTAGGGAACAGTTGAATCCACAAATGCTGAGCAAGAGAAGTATCCATGTGACATAACTGGGCTGCCGCAATCAGAAAGTTTATAGTTTTCATTTCTCTCAAACTCTCTTGAAATTTCATTTGCTTGGTGAAGAGGGACTGCCTGGAGTCTACTGAAGTTTGGCTTTGTGCAGTTCCCTCTAGAGAAGTCCGTATGTGGCTTTCATCAGCAGTTGACAGTTCAATGTCTATCTCCTCCTGTCCAGGAAAAAAAAAAGGGGGGCCATTAAGAGAGTTGGATAACTGTTCTACTTTTAACACATTCTGTCAAAACCAACAGTGCACTTTCAAATCTTATATAGCCTAATATTTTAACAGTATACAATCAAACACAGTATACTACCGATTTATGTGACAGTGCTGTAAAAAAAAAAAAAAGTATGGCCTTAATAGTCAGTTGTACATTAAAAGAAATTCCTGTATGAAGTACTAGCTGAAAACCCACATTTTGCTACAGAGTACATTCAAATTAAATACAACGGTCAATGTATGCAATTGATGTTAAAATATATATATCTTAAGGGATATATTTATAGACAAATTAATGTAGAAGAAAATATTCAAATTCTAATAGGACATACAAAAGAATATAGTACAGTTAATATAGTACAGTTTGAGGAACATATCTTTTATTGTATTTTAATATTTTTTTGGATAATGTCCAATCGTCTGCCACATTAACAAGAAATTTTTTTTTTGTCTATTTAGTTGTTATGAATGCGACGATAAATTTATCAGAAAAAGAAATCATGTAATCGGCATTTAATAAATTAAATTCTAAAAATAAATCTTCAAAAATTCACCAAAAATCGGAAAATGGAGGTAAAGATTCGAAAAATATATTTTAAAGGAATTTCTAGGATCTTTCTCATGATATATATTTTTATAACCCTCAAATGATTATTTTAAATGCAAACTTAAAAAGTTACTAAAACAGCTTAAAAATTTAATTTTAAAAAATCTCAGAACTTTTCAAAAATCTTTCTTAGTGCACCGCTACACTATAAGAAGAATAGCCATGCAAAATGTCAGCCCTTTGGGTCCAGCAGTTTGGTCTGTGCGTTGTATGTCAGTCAGTCACGGAACTGTTTTATTTATAATATATATATATATATATATATATATAAATAAAACAGTGGTACACAACCCATATGTTGGTTATATACCAACTCTCATTCATTGTTTGAAAAGGAAATTGTGCAACAAAGAAAATAAGACAATGCTAATACTGGGAGAATAAACTTACTTCTTTGCTTTCAACAGATTCAACATCCATAGGCTCCTCTTTGATAGCAGTGGCCATGGCAAAATTGGCTCTTTCTTGAGAATCTGCCTGTTCAATGACAGATGTAATGGATGGGAGCATGACATTAGGAGATGAACTTTGAATAGGGGTGCCATCGACTGCAGTCACCAGCAAGAATTCAATGCACTGTTTGATCCAAAAGTAAGTACCGATTGTGTCCCAATTCTGAGAACATACGATGTACATCAGGCGTTCATTCAAGCGGCGTCGCACACTGCTATCAAATACTTCGAAGAATTTCTGCCGAATCTGAGGCTGCACACATCGCAAACCAGCCATAAACGCAGGTTCGAGCTTAGACTGTAATTCAGTACCTTTCAGCGATTCATCCCTGTAACAAGTTACACAGATAATTAGTTTGCTGAGGACATCATGAACAGTGCAGGATTTACGTATAAGCTACACAAGCTATAGCTCAAGGCCCCCAGGAAAGTGGGAGCCCACTCTAAAAAAATTGTCCGAGTGAGCAATTGTCATATATACTTAAATATACTACAGCATTATTTGTCCCAATGCTGCATGTCCGGGACGTCCCATACTCTTCACCCAAATTTTTTTTAGCGCATCTTTTCAAAGAACAAAGCGCTATTGTGCCTAGGGTTTGCATTACAGATAACCAGTTTTATCGGTAATTATGACTACCGAAATTACTGATAAATTTCGACAGCAATGCCCCTAATTTCGGTATTTTTTTAAATTATATTTCATTTTATAATAGGAATGGAACGTTTTAAGTATATAATTTCTTTTCTATACTTTAATTGTATTTCAGTTTAACCCTCTAGGTATCCAAAAATCATACTGGGCATTGACATAGAATATCTGGACTTATAAAAGGCCCCATATCTCAAATAGCTTAGGGCCTTATCAAGTCTAAATCCGGCCCTGATCATGAACTCCCATCTTACAAGAGATGTTTACAAAGTTAAAAACATATACAAATGAAAAACAGCAGTCCTAAAAATTTGACATTTACAATGCAATGAATATAAGATTTTAAAAACATTCACATAAACTATTTTGACATAAAGTAGCCTTCCACTAAAAGCAAAAAATAAGATTGAAAATTTTTTTTTGGCATGTACAGTTAAAGTTTTTCTAATAACTCGCTAGGATTTTCCTGCTGTCGAACAGGGAGAGTGAGAAGTCAGACTGCAGAAATATACATTTAATTGTTTCATAAGAACTTTATCTCAACCAACATTACCTTCCCAATATGTAAATTCTGCAAAGGCAGAAAATTAATTTTTAGCAAAATATCCCAGTTGTGGTGCAGGATTCTAAGTTTTTACCAAATTGTCAGGTTTTCTTGATATATACATCTCAGACACTCTGATAAGAACTACATTGTACATTACAGCAGCAACTATTCTAAATATATCAGTCTGCAGAAAATTACATGCATATGTAACACATTTAAAATTATAGAAAGAGTAGAACAAGTAATATAAGGTAACACCCTCATCTGTTGCTCTCTCAGAGGGAAGGTTGCTCAAATTTATTCAAACAAAATGCACAGCTGTTCCTGGGATACTCAATTCTTTATGAATGAAACCCAGAACAGCGCACTACTTAAACATATTAAACAACTAGAGTTTCCTTATAGTTTAACTTCCTGTTGGTATGAGCCATTCCAATACATCCAAGTTACTATCATCCACAGTACATACCTGGATCATGAAAGAACATGTAGAGTTGTCAATTGAAATTTAGATAATTTATGCAAGATGATGGAATTGAAGAAAACGAGGTTCATTTAGCAACATAAGAGATAAACTGAAGCTTTGGCTAGATTGTGAATGGCTAGAGATGCACTTATGGGATTTGAACCCACAGACTCTGGTTCTGAAGACCAGATGCCAACAAAAACCCATTAAGGAATTCTTACCGCAACTATGACGTCAAGTTATCGTCTTTCAGAACTTCAGCAATAAGCTTTAGCGGTTACGTCACGCTCGTTTTCCTAAACATCGGAACTTAGTACTCATGCATATCGTTCACTTTAACTTCCCATGTTTTTTACACTGTTTCTTAATTTTTGTTATTTTAAGTTAACCGGTCATTGTATTGTATGATGTCATTCATGATCAGATTAATCGGGATTGTTTCCCGTGTTTACGTCACTTTTACATTTGCATTTTTCCAATAAATAACGTGTTTTCAGGAACATGTTATTTAACCCTGCCTTATGCAAAACAGCCTTGTTATTTTTTACTGCTTAGTAGAAGCAGTTGTATCAGGCAATGTGTATGCCATGTGCTTGCTTTGTGCTATAACTGCTGTAGGATGTTAGCTCATTTTATTTTAAATGTTTTATCTTATTTTTGTAAATAAACCATCGAATGTTTTTAAATTAAGTCTGCTTATTTATGGAATTTTTCTTCAACGGTGAAATATACCGCACTCTGCATTTCGGAAATTATTTCAGAGATAATAAATTAGAAAAAAGTATTACCCATGGTTAGAAAAATTGACAATATGCTCAGTCTGGCATGTGACTAAAATAAATTACATATCCCACAAGCAAAAATTCATGAGGACTTACATGAATTTTTTCACTTTTCTAAATTTTTCACTACACCTTTCCTGTTTATTAACAATTCAATGAACTAAAAATTAACAAGTGTATATTTTTAAGATATACAGAAATCATGCTTTTCAAAAAGGTATTGGGTCATACAACTTAAACCGTCAAAAAAAAAAAAAAATCTATTTTTTACATAAAAATATGAAAGATTAACCTTTTCAGAGTATTTTAAGACAATCCGTTTGAAAAAATTCCCATAATTATGGAAGTTATGAATAAAAACATGTCAGATGTTTACTGTAAACAGATTTAAAGGGCAGTACTTCAGAGTGATTTATCTCAATGTGTTTTTTTCACATAACGCACTTGTTATCTCTAGAACTATTTCATATTTTTTGCATGAAATTTTCACAGAGGGTACATATTATCATTTGCTTGAAACTGAACCTAAATTTGTTTACAGATCTCTAGAGATTGCATTTTTTGTGCATAGATAAAATTTAATTTATTAAGAAAAAAAAATGCACTATTTTCAGTTTCATAGTAAAAATAGAAATATACCTGAAATATATCAAATTTAGGTTCAAATTAAACTTTTAGTTTCTGCAGTATATGTTAAAAGCAGAAATTTTGCCTTAAACTCAACTTTTTGGAGTATTTATGTATGCTAGCTTTGATATCACTTTTGTCCAAAGCAAACTGCTTATTTATGACTATCTAACACAAATTATTTTTAACTATCAAACAAGAAACAGGTATATATTCATTAATCAAACATTGTTCTATTAACAGAAAAAAGTTGTGATTTTAAATCTTATACTTTTGAAGTTATTGAATGTTGAAAGTGACACAATTTTTATACTTTTGACTTTTAAGTCCTATGACCCCTTAAGGAAAAAAAAAAAGTGATATTAAATTGAAGAACAAACTCACTTATACACATAATGGACAAGCTCTAGAAACTGTCCATTTAAATCCATATCATTTGGAAACCTCTTCTCTATAAACTGCATCATTTTGACAAGTAGTATGGACTTCTCTCGGATGGATGGGCTCTGATTAACTGCTATAGTTGATTTGCTTTTTACCCAATCTTCAACCATTTTTGTCAGGGCTTTCAGCACTTTGACATCTGGCGACTTCTCAATGAGGCCAACAAGTATTGTGCCAATGAATGTCTTTCGCATATCTTGTCCCATCACTCCCACGCGATTTTTCACCAGGTCCAAACTTAGAATCAACAGATCAGTTGCCACTAAAGATCAACAAAGAAAACAGATTTAGAAAACTCTTCCAAAGATTCAATGAACACCATAACCCACACCTCCCCTGAACAATATACTATTTAAAGTTCACCTCAAAAAAACAAAACCATATATTAGGGTTCCTGTTATAATTTTAACATTTAACACATTCATTAATTTAAGTAAAAAACACTTTTGGGAAGGAATTTTTCTATTTATTAAAAGTTTTCCTAAATCAAATAATTTGGCAAGAGATTCTGACATTCTGGTCAACAATTTCTCACACTTATGTTACAGACTACATTAGTACTGAAAACAGGCTAAGTGCAGAATTAAAAGAGAAATAGACTTAAGAAAAAATTGTGTGGAACACATCCTAATAAGAGGGTCACTTTATGGAGGGGGCACCCAACAGCCATGGACCTAAGTTTCACTCTAGTTATAGACTCCTTAGCATCTCAATTAGACTACATCGAAAAGCCCATAACAAGGGCAAAACATAAGTCTATGTATGCTACCTATCTTAGACCTTAAAAAATCATTTGGACCATAAACTATGTAGTCTGATGAAAGATATACAACAGCAATGACAAGTCCTTTGTTGTTTTTGGTCAGAACTTTGAAAAGCAATTTAATTATTACAGTCTAATATTTTTATCATTGGTAAAAATCCTTCAACTTCTTTTACCTATATAAAATTATTGAATGTCATTGAGCCAATCCAGTTAACATAATTATCCTACATAATTTGTTATGCAAGATAAAAAACAGTATATTGTGTAATTGAGTCCGATTTTAAAATATCCCTACAAAGTAATTCTAAAGACTTAACTGTCAAAATTCATCAAGAAACGCTGAAACTTCAGAAAAAGTAATGAATAACTTGTTTATTTTCTTACATATATTTGCAAATTACTAAATTTCAATTATAATATGGTGCTCCGTTAAAACTGATTTTGTGCAAAGTTTATCAACCTTATCAACAAACATTGCAACCTCTTTTTCCATTGCTAGAACATACCTCTACTATCCTGGCAGAGGGAACAGACTGAAACCAATGAGTTATTTGCCAGGTAGATCTTTTGCCAAGCCCCTGGAGCTCATGGGCCAAGGATATACAAGCCACTCACTTGCTAAATCCGTCAAATTCATAAAACAAACAAGTGGAGAAACGTGATAAAATAACATTAATTTTTTTAAATTCCTCTGGAAATGTGAATTCAAATAAACATTGTAGAAGATTATTACTGCAGACATAGATTTTGCCATCGCATAAAAGCTACAAGATGAATATCTTTGAAGTAAACATTACAATTTTTGCTTGACTGAGGGGCTTAATAAATGTGGCAAGTAAAAAAGTAACATCCAATTCAGTTCAATTTTTTTTTTCTGTAGTAAAAAATAATTTGAAATAATTTTTTTTTATAATTCACATGTATTACTGCAGCAGTTAAGATTGTAACTGACTAATTTTACTTTTTTTGCAATGAAACACTAAATGATTTACAGTTATCAAGCACAGTGGAACCTCTCTTAACGAGCAAAAAAAAACTTAAATGGCTCGCTTAACGAGCAACATTTTGCATAACGAGTGATGTGGAAGGAAGTCCCCTCTTCACATCACCAGGATCATCAACGGCCGAAAAATAAGTATTTAAGGGTAGTCATGGCTGGTTCGAGAAGCAAATATCATGGGACTGTAGGATAATGATATTGAGCAGCTTGTGGAAGAGCACAACCAAGAGCTGACCACCGACAAGCTAATAGAATTGCAGTGTCTTTCACAGCAAGCAGTTGTAGAGGAGAGTTTGTCAGTGGAGAAGATGGAAGAAAGAGGAAAGAAACAATCTTCTGGCGCAATAAAAGAAATGATGATGAAAGCATGGGAAACTGTTGCATCGTAAGCTACAAAGCATCACCCTGATAAGACGGTGGCTATGCACGCTATAAATTTTTTCAATGACAATGCAGAGACACATTTTCAGCAAATTTTGAAGTGCCGAGAAAAACAAATATCGCTAGATATCGAATTTTTTTTACTAGAAAGCTATGTGTCAGAAATTTGTAAATAAACTAAATGGATGATTTTGCTCCTTAAGAATTTATGTATAAGTAATTTTATTTAAATAATAAACGTTGCACCTAAAAATTTAGAGTATTTTTTTGGCATGGAACGCATTTATCATATTTTACATTTATATGGGAAAAATTGTTTCGCTTAACGAGTGTTTCGCAATACGAGTAAGACTCTAGAACGAATTATGCTCGTTATGTGAGGTTCCACTGTACATGCTTCGCCTTTGAATTGCTTTATTATAATGATTTACATTAGAGTAATGATTAACTTTCAGAAGTCAATCAAGTTACATATTATTCATGGCCAAAAATAAAAACAATTGTCAATTAAAGATGTTCTTTTTTATTTATGAAATTTATTATGAATATAAAAAGTCAAGAGTCAACCCAGTGCTTTGACACAAAAATTTCGAAATGTGGACTTAACCGATTTGGCTTGTGAATGGCTCATAGAGCCTTCTCCCCACTACAACACTTTTTTTGGTTTCAGATTGGATCAAGACCAACATATTTCTTGGAGATCAACAGAAAAAGTGTTCTTAATGTCTGATTCTATGGATTGTAAATTTAAGGACTACAGGCAACTTATGAATTTTTGGTCAATTTATAGGCTAAGGACTTGGGGAGTATTAAGGAACAGAAATCCTGTTTTAAGATTCATTTTTGATAAACCTGATTCTAACATCCAGGGGCGAATATATTTTAAAATAATTATAGTTCATTGTATGCAGCATATTCAAAAAGTACCATTTCAAGATATGGCTTTAGAATGCATCAGTCATCACTGTGTGCATATCTTCAAAATATATTAACTCGCAACAGATGCCATTATGGGGGGGAAACACTTTGCCTTTACCTGTCTAATACATAGATTCTTAATCTGTGGTCCGCAAAAAAAATTGACATTAACAATCTATACTTGAACAAGATATTCTCGTGGAATTATGCGATAAGTCTTTAAAACTACAATTCAACAAAAATGAACTCCAACTTTTGGTTATTTCTCAGATAAATGCACAAGACCATTTATTAAAATAACCAGTGATACATTTTTAACAATATTTATTATACCGTAGTTCCTATGAGATTGAGCCAGAAATTAAGTCTCAAAAACGACTTAAAATGCCTAGAGTTGGGATGGGGTCTGCAAAAAGAAATGTTCAAGAGGGAGTCCTCGGACTACATAAGTTTAAGAACCTCTGGTCTAGTACATTATGAGACAATTGAAAGGCTCACAAACTGTGAAACATTGTTATCCCATTTTTTAATACAAGAAATTATGAAACCTGTAGAGATTCATTGTTAGATTAGGGAAGTTTCTAGTCACAAATGGGTTGGGTGAGTTGGGGGGGGGGGGGGGGGGGGGGGGGGGGGGGGTGGGGACGACAGAACTCTAGGTCATAGGAGAGGCATGTTTAACCATACACACATTTTATATTTAACTGTAAAAAATATTGCAATCAGACACTAGTATGCCCAAGTTTTCTCCTAGTAAAACATGAATTAGAGTAAAAAACAATGCCTTCTCTCAATTTACAAAGCCATCCCATATTCATGGAAACTGGACTACAGTAAGTTCTGAAGTTACATGGATTCATAGAATGCGGTTGCAATTTTCAACTTTAATACGACAGTAATTTCAAAGGAAAAATTTGTCAGCCAAATAGATACTTTTGTCACTTAACCTAAATGTTATTTTTGTCTCAGTTTCTTGGACCACAAGGCTTCGTCCATCATTACCATAAATCTGGATAGATGTTTCCCATATTTTGCCAAAAGGTGGCATCTTTGGTATGATTGGAATTCGTAAGCTAATTCCAAATATGCAGCTGTGACGTTAGCCGAGCCAACAGTTTGTTGGGCAGTTCATTTGAGGCTATTCGTCTCTGTCGATGCTCTTTCTTGTAGGCTTATACAGGATGATGACAGTTTCTCTCCCTGATTGGTGTGCATGGCATTAACTGATAAGAGGGCAAAAATCTTTTTTTTAAAAACTATTTTATTGATTTTATTTCCTTTGCCTGAAGCATGAAAACCCTTTGTTGAACAGTGCTTATATATGTCATAAATTTACTAGAAATGCCTTTTAAATAAATTAATATTTAAAAATAATTAGACTTGTTATCAATGCTTGTTAATTGCCTACTACTTTACATGCTCTACTGTGCCTTTAATCTGCATTTTTGACAGTAATAGAATGTACCTAACATGGTCTAACACTGATAAATTAGGATTGAAGATCTCCAAAGGAAATGCATACCGATAAGTCTTGCGCTGATACAAGCAAAAGCTTTTTTTTGAAAATTTAAAGCACAAACGTGGTGATGTCAATGATGGTAAATTTCAACTTACACGGAATGTTCTGGAACGAATTAA
>OU015503.1:109177120-109412120 GCA_907164885.2 Dolomedes plantarius
TGGGAATAAACTCATCAAACGAGACAGCAGATTATGGACAGATCGTATAACCTGCAACACCAACCATGAAACTCATTTTAAATTAAACTAGTAAAACTGGACTACATTTAATCCAAAATAATCATTAAAAAATTCTCTTGATATTGTGACAAAAATTTAAATCAATCAAAGAAGACATCTTTTTTTAACAAGTCATATCTCACTAATATCTAACATTCATCACTATGAATGTCAATCTTAGAGGATTGATACTTCAAAAATCTCTGCAAACATGACAGTTAAATATGTATTCCAATATTTCAGAAATACAGGCTTCCTATTAAGCACATCTCTAGTGTAAATTTTCTTTCATTTATGAATTTTCATAATCACAGCAAATGATTTCAGAAACAAATCCCATTTTAAGTTTTAACTGCAATTTCATTCTTTCTTCTGTACATAAAACAAAGGTTTTTTTATTTGAGGCGGTGAAAGGCAAAGTGGTGTAAGTCAAAGATTTTAACTGCAGAAACTACAAAAAATTCCACCATAAATTGAAAATTATAATTCATAACAATTATTACAATATTGCAAATAATAACTATTTACAATTCCACTATAAATTGAACATGGAGATTACATATTTGCCCTCAAATGAAAAAAGTTGAAAATGTGACTTACACCACTTTGCCTTTCAACGCCTCGTTTTTAAAAAAAGGAAAAATTATTGCAAGGATTTAAAAAAAAAATAAAATCATTAAATTCACCGAGAAACATTAACTTAAGCAACGAAAACTAGACAAATATTTTTTAAATACTTTATACAGCACCACTTTTTTCTAAAACAATTTTTTTTCACAGCATATACAATTTGATATATATATATATATATATATATATATTCAGAAAATGCAGAGTAACTGCCATATTAATCATATTTGGTCTAGTGTGTTCTACATATTTTAGTTATTCCCAATGGAAATAACATTTTTCAACAATTTCTAAAAAGTTAAATTTCTGACAATTCAGAATTAAAAGAATAAAATTCTAAACTATTGCAAGAAATCTATGAATATCTAAATGAGATCTCTTCATATAACATGTAGGATGTATTCATACCTTGGTGTTATTACATGACAGACAGGCTGCAATGCCCCGCTGCAGAGGTCGAAATGTAGTCAGTACAGTCTCCTTCCTCAAGATAGACAGCAAGAATGCAAGCAGTTCAAGGGCTGTACAAATATTACCGTAATTTGGCTGTGGGTTATCCTGAAATGGAAAAGTCAATCCATCTGTAATTGTATCAATGATCATTTCAACCCTTCCTCCTTTTAGTCAGGTTGAATAGTTAGCCCACTGCTGGGTCATCCAGCATGGATCAATGAAAAAAACCACTTCATCTTCAGCTTCTGTTAATGTGGCTATTGACTGGCATAAATCCATGACACACGTTAGTATTAACTAGCTGAGTGGCAACCCGATGTGTTGCATTTTCCATTTAAAATTAAATGGTTTGATTTCTTAAAGATTGAAAACTGTTTAATCACTTAAAAATACATCAGAAGTTTTAAAAAACAGAATTATTTCAAAAGCCAAAACCCAAATTTGAAAAAATTTTAAATCATTTTTTCAAATATCCGGTTTCAAATTTTGCTTTTTAAACAAAGAAAGAAGCTCATTCAAGGTTTTAAACTTCTTTCCAGAAACTAAAATTATTTCTGGATTTCAATTATTAAATGACTCGTTCTCAACTAATAATTTTTCATTTTGGCAACATGGCCGAATGTAAATAGAAAATCTCATGGGCGAAAAAGTTCTTAAAAAAAATACAGTTCTCAGGAATTCAAAATTGGTGGTGGAAGAATCCTCATCAGTTGCTCATTAATTAGAAACAAATTTCACAAACTTTATGGAATTATTAGTGAGTAAAATAAGTCAAAAAATTACGAACTCCCCATTCAGTTACAGTAAGATACTATGGTGATCAGCACTGAAAAGTTCAAAACAGTTTTGTCAGTACGCTTTTTAGAATGATAACATTTTATTAATTATATTGGTATTTTGGAAGCTGAACATCTAGCAAATGCCGATAATCGTAAAATTGACATTAATAGGTGCAGAAAACGAAATATTTGTCCATCAAAATTGTCGATTTCGTGAAATTTGGAAAACTGCTTTGGGGAAAAGGCTTCGTTTTCAATGAAAACCATTTTAACTTATAAAAATGTGAAAGATGAAGAGTTGTAAAACACATGGAAATAAAAAATTGTCGATTGGTGGGCGAAAAAGTTAATTTTGCATGCATGAAAATAGTGGAAATTTGCGAAACAGAAAGGAGCTGACCCACCAGGAATGTCAGCTGTTTCTGCTGTCCGCTTCTTTTGAGTTCGGCGGTGTTAATTTAATAATTAAAAAAGTTAAAGTTTTGAAAGTTGAAGATAGCATCAGTGCACGCGTCTCGTCTCGTCCGCGTATATCGGTACCAGTTGCGATATCCTGCTATGCTCAGTTCGCGAGATTAGCCAGTCCCCATGTCTGCTGACTGACAAACTAACATTTGTTTACCTTCAGCTGTTAATAGTTAGATACCATCTTTATATAATGAGCACCAAACATCACAATGCATGCTCATGGATAGCTAGTGCTTTTGAATTATTAAAAATAAACTACTTAAACTCGACTAAGAAAAAACTAATATAGGATACACCAAGGTAACCATGACTCAATTCTTTAATGCCTCTTATATTCAAATCCCAAAGAAAAATTTCAGAGGCATTCCTCATTTCTATCTGTTACGGCAATATTTCTAAAGAGCTTACTATTGATTCCTTCCTCACAGCTTTAAGTAATAAATGTTAGTTTATGGGTAAAAGAGAAATTAATGCAAATTCATAAATAGGAATTATAAGTCCATTTTAAGCACAGAGACATTAAAAAAAACCTTTGTTCAAACTTACCTTTACTGTGTGTAAGAGTTTATCGAACCATACTAATTTCAATTCAGCATTAGGCCATACGTCAGGTTTCAGGGCAGTTTTAAGTAAAGCCACACACCTTCTGGACAAAACTTCACCAGTAGATCCTGCTGTGGTTGAAGTTTCATTTACCTAATAAGAACCACAATTAATTTACACAGAAAGAGCTTGTAATCTAGAGCCACTTATGTTCAACTCTGGTTCACTTTTTAATTCTAGATAGAGAAAGCAACTTCTCTTAAACTACATGACATCCAAGAATTAACCACTTCACTGCTTTGCCCAAACTCAGCTTGGGCAATCATTTTGCTTTAAAATTTTTAGAGCTATCTTGCATTGCCAAAATTTTCAAACTAACTTCATGGCAACAAAACCCATGGTACATGAACTATTTATATTTAGATATGGCACGTTTCATTTCATCCGGTTCTTTTTGCTTTTACTTGTCATCTTTTGTGAGTAGAATATTTGCTAGTCTTTATATTTCTGGAACATTCTCACCTAAATAAAATTCTTATATAGTGAAACTTAGTCAGCCACTGCTCTAAATAGCCCTATTTTGTTCATCACCAATTCGAGTCTTGATAGAGCCAATTTTATGGAAGAAAGCCCTTCTCCACGGCCAATTTATCCAGACCACGACTGGTAACCATGGAAGTTACTGTATACCATTAATGGTTAGAAAAAAAAATTTTCCAGCTTTTGGCAAGGATGCAAAAGAAAACACCTTTTAGCTCCATAGTATTCAAAATGCTTTGGTTTAGTTTGGAGCACTATGGTAATTTTTTGCTCATTCGACTGGGACTTAAAGCCGATTCCAAACTGCTATAAACATCCATGCCAACAGTGAGACTCAAATCCAGACTTGTACCAATGCCAGCACCCTAGCCATTCACCCATTGTCCAGCCCTGTTCAAAATGTTATTTACAATAATGTGCCAATTTTTATAAAGAAAGTTGTAAAAAGTACTTTAGTTTAAATTACACTTCCTAATTAAAGGATCCTAACAAAATACAATGATAAGGGAAAAATGCTACAAAACTTTAAAGAACCAGGTAACATGAGCTTAAAAATATACTTTTTGCACTCCCGTCTTGAAAATTTTCCTGGAACAGGGAGAGAGATTTCACCAAGATATAAAATGCATGGGAAAATGATATCAAGGACACTGGAATGCCAATATTATGGCAGATTAATGTTGGAGGTTAAAAAGAGACAATGAACCAGTTTCAAAATCTAAAGGACACAAACTTCCTTTGAAGGGAAAGTAAAATAATCCAATTTCTTTTTTGACATACATCTGACATTTTATTAAAATAATGAATGTTTTGTAAATTGCATAAACTAGTATTTTTATAAATGTCTCAAATTAGAGATTTTTAGTTTCACAATTGTAAAAAAAAAAAAAATTCTTATGCAACACCGAAAAAGATATTTTTGAAATAAGCATAATATATAAATTACATAAATTTATGTAAACCCCAGACAAAAGTTAAATTTTGTAAGTTTTATCAATGCTCTAGATGTTTCAGAATCAAGCATTACATTTGATTCTGTACTGGTGCAGTTAAATCTACACTAATAGATGCTATGATAGTGTAAACCAATAACAGACCTATTAAGTCTATAATAACATGAGGAAAAGGTCATACTACTTTGGGAAAAAAATATACTTCTGAATTACTTCACTTTTGTGAGAACTACTTCTCACACTTGTGAATCTCAGATTACTGAGCAGAACCTTAAATCTTAGCATGGACTAGAGAGAAAGTACTTGGTTTAAAAAAAATCATTAAATTTAAATTTCGACACTGAATTTTTGCCACCCCCCCCCCCTCTCATAATACAAGTTAACGGATTGTGTCTGTATTGATCTTGTCAAAAGGGTTATTAAGGGTGATACTAGTGAAGAAGTTAAGATATCATTTGACTGTTTCAGACAACTAATATCACAAGAGGAATGCCTTCGTGTGTTTACTGGTGGTTCAAAATACAAAAACTAAAGGTTAGTGCAGGTATCCACTAACATTTTTTTCATTTTACGCACCTGTAGGGACACAAAACAGCTTTCGATGGGAAGATTGTGGCAATTCGTATTGCTCTGGACCAACTTTTATACCAAATGAATGATTTCTCTCAAGTTATTTTGAGTGACTCTAGGGCAGCTCACCAAGCTAGTGGCTCCCACAGTGTTCCTCAGTCATCAGATGTATAAAAAGGTGTTGATTACTATTGGCAAACTATACAATAGTGGTAAGGAGATGGCCCTGCATTGGATATCAGGCCACTGTGACAAGATGGCTGGCACCCTGGCTAAGAAGGGTACCCCTGCCCTTCAAACATCTAGTACTGAGATCTCGTACATCTCAAAGTTGCTTGTAAGCGAGACTTTTAGGCACTCCCTCTCACAAGAACTACAGTCAAACCTGTTTTTGTGCGATACATAGGGACTGCATAAAATTTTTTTAAAGAAACTTCATAAATAGCTATAAATTTTTTTTACAACATATTAAAGAAAAAAATTATGCAGTGGAGAGGAACCGCGTAAGTCTCACTTAAAAAATATGTCAAAGTTTATGAAATAGTGAGAAAGTGCTTTCTCAACAAAATGATTAAATTACACATGGAAATATTTAAAAAAATACTTTAATTTCTCATTTTAACAAAGATAAATTTTCAAAATGTACATATTTCAATACTACTCATCGTAGTCCAAAATATGCATATTCTGATAAACATGTTTGTAATCACTTTCATCACTTGAAGATACGTATTGGAGTTGATTTATCTTTTGTTACCAAGTAGCCTGTGATAAGTATTTTTGCAAC
This sequence comes from Dolomedes plantarius, assembly GCA_907164885.2. NCBI lineage: Eukaryota > Metazoa > Arthropoda > Arachnida > Araneae > Dolomedidae > Dolomedes > Dolomedes plantarius. The sequence goes on from OU015503.1 coordinate 109,182,904, forward strand.
AATAGTTGTTTGATCAGCTGCTTGTAAATGTCGCAATAACCAGATACACAATCTAAGCTCTTTTTAGAATTTCAAATATATAATTTCAAATTTTTTTTATTGCATTTCATATCACAAAAAACTCTCAAAACAAATTGCACACACAGACAAAAAAAAAATAGGTTTGACTATTGTCAAGGAATTGACAAGAGATCTGGGACAAAATTACTGAAGTTCCAGAGCGGCCAAGGCAGAAAACATGGTCACTGTTTTGCTATTGAATCATCTGCCATATAAATATTGTTTCAGAACCCTCTTGCAAGCTCTCATTGCCTGAAGGACATTAACTTTACACATAACCTGAGTTGCCCCACTACCTCCAGCTCCAGTGTGGGAGGTATTAAATGGCTAGGAAATTTTTGGGTTCATGGATGTTTTAGTTCTCTTTTGTTTGTTCTTCATTTTTAATATTGTCTTAATCTTTTATCTAGAAACAAGGAAATCCGATGCTCTAACAGCAATACTACATAAGCATTATTGATAATAAAATGTAGAAATAAGTTACTGTCTAAAAAACATACATCTGCAAAAGTGATGGTCAGTCACTTTACCACAACAGCTTACAAGCCAGTATTTGACAGTTTTAATCAAGCTTCACAGTTTACATGCACATAAGCTAAATGGGCAACAAGGGATATTTCTTTTTCCCTTTTCAATTTTTGTTCCATGTGGGTCAAGCTAGATCATAGGTCCTCAACCCTTCAGATAAGACTTTTGCATGCCACAGCTTTGAAGCATGAACTTAAAGGTCACTTCTGAACCACAAATTTTAGTGAAAGAACTTCCTGGCTAAAAACTAGAATTTTTTTGATCAAAAGCACATGTGGCAAAACTTTTGGCATAAGAGGGAACAGGGTAGATGGGCCCATAAAAAATGCTCGAATGAACATTGCCTGCATGGAAAAAACCTTTCCCTAAACATTACATTATATATGTAAATTAGTTTTTGGAATCTAGATTAAACACACCAGAATTCAGAGATATTTTCACAAATTGGCCAAAAGCATGTTTGAAACTACACAAAATCATAACAAATTACATAAGTTAAAGAAGTAACCAAGTATTAAAAGGAGAGTGAAGAGAATTTTACAAAGGTCATAATCCAAACAGCTGTTGCGACATATAATTACTTCAATGAACAAATTTACATCTTACTTGGCAAGCCATACGCAGCAAAAAATTCACTATCGAATCGGCATGATCTTTATCAACAGGTTTGTAACGATCCATTTGTTTGGCAACTGCACCTTGCAAATTTCTGATGCGCTTGATGTCCACCGATTCAGCTAAAAGATTTCTCTTTGCTGCACTCGCCCCAACACCTTGCAAAACATCTGAAGACTGAAAGAAAGGAAAAATTTACAATTTATTCTGGCCCAAGAACAAAATACACCATTCTGCATTTTAAAACAAATTTAGGATGTATACAACCTCATGCTAAAATTGGGTGCATATGGGATACAGATAAAAATTCATGATCTTAGACAAATTTTCGAGATCTACACCTTTTATAATTGAATCTATATACAACATAAAATATTATAAAATTAATGTTTTAGTGTAATATAAAGTAGACTTAATTTTGATACCACTAAATTTTTTATGTATCACATTTCTAGTTTACGTATTTAAATTTTTTCTACTAAAGTAGCTTGCAATTCACTTAACTTTAAATTCACATAGCAGCAAAATGTGTGAAATGAAATAGCTTATTTAGGGTAAGCACTAAATTTTGGCTAATATTAGAAAAATCATACCTTGAGTATCAAGACAAAAATATGTTTCCCCATTAGAACCTTAGAAAAGGATCATTTTAAATATACTGAACACAAAATGCTTTGCTAATTATTTTACACACGCTTCAAATCATACAGCATTTGGATTATTAAGACACCAAAATATAATGAATTTAGTTTCAGTCATGACATTTCAATATGATTCAAAGAAAAAACTAGGAGATCCAGGCTTCACAAGCTTCTTGAAAACAAACAACAATTTTTAAATCATCTCTCAACAAAAATCAATCTCTCTGAAAAAAGGTGACCACTTTCTTTAGGACTTTGCTTTCTTTTTCAAGACTTCCTTGTATGCATCGAAGATCTTTAGCAAATACTAATAATTAACTTAAACATAACAAATACTCTTTCTCAGCTTCAAGAAATACTATTTTTAGCTAAATGCAAAGCATCAAGATAACTGAGGCAGATACATCAAATACTGTTAAAAGAAATTTCAGAAATTATTCAAATCTAACTCATAGTTTTTAAAAAGTCAAAAAAATTTAAAATTACCTTTTCATATTAATAGAAATTAAGATGGAAAGGTAACATTTAAAAATGTCTTTCTTGAATTATTTACATAGAGGAAGTTTTCATTGCCTCATAAAATATGTGAATAAGGAAAGCAAGTAACAGATATTAGTGGCTTTCATTAAACACAGGAATGACACATAAAATGAAGCATAAATATAACTCCCCCCAGTGTGTTAAACAATACTGAAGAAGCAAAAATTAAACAGGATATTTGGGTTCCAAAATTCCCCTGGGTTACATAATTCATAATATTCATGTTGAGTTTTATTTATTTTTTGTTTTAATTCACAAGCATAGACATGAAATTTTGATAAAATCATTCAAACTTCATGGTAAAGTCCTATGTTAGCTACAACATATGAGGAATTGATGGGTCAAATGGTTGTGACCAACTATATAGGGCAGTAAAAATTATCTTTATAAGAACACCTAAAATTTGTTAAAGCCTCTGAAATTTTGGGGCTCCATTTAAATTAAAGCAGCCAGCCTTGAAGTTTCAATGTTTTGAAATGAATTGTATTTCAGATCAATTTCTCATAGTTAAAAAAAATTTCAATTTCGGTAGAGAAATTCTCAGGTCTAGTAACAGAACGTTTTAAAAAGAACCACTAAAATTACTTACATACATGAGGTTTTAATGTAGTTTACTAACTCTCAAAATATGTGAATAAGAAAACAGATACAGAAACAAATTTTAGATCATGAATAGTTTATAAGAAGAAACTCACTTCATTCTTATCTATACCAGTGAGAAGTTTTTCTTGTTCTTCCTTGTGTCTCTGTATTTCCCATCTGATTATAACTTCCGCCAGGTCAACTGCCAATCGCTTATGCTCAATGGTTGCATTGGGTGTGAATACTAACCTCTGAACAGATGAAACCATGTGATGAATTAGGTGGTGACGGACTGGGTAATATACCTAAAGAGACAAAAGCTGTGACTCAGTTTCCACTTATATAAGCTTGCATTATGCACATTTCTACACCTTTAAAACAAACACAGAATCTAAAGTAAGTCACCTACATGAACTGGAAAAGGAAGCTAAGTTACATTTAAAGGGTCAACAGTTTAGGGTTTCAACATTGCTAAAAGATTACCAAGTACATGGTTTCGTTAGCATGTTTTAGAGAGTCCTTTACGGTAGTGTAAAATAAATTATGTAACATTCGGAATTCTATTTTTTTCATACATTCTTTCTACTAAGCATTCAAAGAAGCCTAATTAATGACTGGAACTAATCTAAGAGCAATTCTGTTCAGTAAATCCTGTCCTTGTTTGTTTAAGTTGAAAGGAAAGTAAATGCAGACCTGCCAACCTCAGTAAGAGCAGAATCCTACCATGCATAAAATAATCATAACACAAAACAGTATAGTAAAAAATTATAATAAAAGAATTATAATGTATATTTACTTATAGTTTATAGGATCTCTTTAATAATATTACAGTTCAAAATATTTCCTTACTGTTCAGCTCATCTTGAAATTATAATATTAAACAAAAGTTAAAATTAAGTCTTTGTTTAATATTATAATTATTATTAATTATATTATAATTATATATATTTGAAATTTGTAATCATACATTTTAATGTACATCATATTTACACTAGCAGGGACCCCAGCAATCTATATTTTGAGTACTTCTATTTCTTTGTTTTAATTAATTGCAGAAAATCTTTGAATTTTGTAGCATTTACTGTAGCTGATTTTGCTCTTTTAAAAAATTCATTGTCAAATTGTTCTTCATAACAGTGTCCTTGTGGATTCGATTAGCATATTAGCAAATTTTCTAAGGTTTCCCTTGACATGGATGACCTGAACTGAGTAGATATTTTTGTTATGAAACTAAAAATCCTCTCACACTCTGCATTACTGTGAGGGATTGTTAAAAACAGCTTTTTTTATGTTTCAGAATGCGATAATAATAGAGTCCATTCCGGAAACCCGGAAGATTCATTAAAAATGTGGCATTGTCGGGGTAAATCTGGAAAGTTGGCAGGTCTGTAAATGTTTTACAAGAATATATCTAAATGAAAGTTTGATTAAAAGCATCATCCTATTAATAGGTCTGATTCAATTAAACATTTACCTTAAAATGCCGGACTAATAATTGCAACATATGAACAAGTTGCGCTAGTGTATGTCCTTCTTCAACTATTATTTTCTTGGTCCAGTGCGTAAGCATATTGTTGCCATCTTCCATTCGCACAGGCATGGCTGGAGTTAATATCTCCAAAGCATTTTTAACCACAGTTCTAGCTTCTGCAGCATGAGCTTTCAATAAGGAGTGAAATACCTACAAAACAAACAATTTTCTGTAATATTAAAAATATGAAAAGTAAACTTATTTTGAAATTCTAACCAATGTCTTTTGCATATGTCTTCCAGGACAAGGACTTAAAAATATGGCTCACATTTTCGCAGCAACTTTCCTGATCATGACAAGCATGCATAAATAATTCCTAAATTAAAGTACTTCAACTGCCCTATTACCCAAAAGAATTAGTATTTACAAAGTGCTTATTGTCTCAAACTAAATTCATACCAGAAAAGAAAAAATCCATAAATATCAATTAGCCTGAGTATATTTGTGCTAGAATATTTTCAAAATAAGGTACAAGCTTTAACCAATCAATTCTTACCAAAAAACTTAACTTTTACACTAAACAAAGTCTTCTAAAAGTAATTAAATTCATTGAAAAGGAAAAATTCTAATGCTTTCCATCTATCATTTGGTTTTCATTTTTAGCTTCAATTCCTTCAACTATATTAGTAAAAATATATCAAGGACTTTGTCCACAGGTTTCTGCATTAGATGTAAAAAAACAGTAAAAATAAGTGAAAACACAACAGTATTTATACATCAGAACAGTAGATTACAAAGACTAATTTCTACATTACTTTGAATTTATATAACAGTTAGAAATTATTACCTGTAAAACTATTCTTTTGTGAATAGCAAATTTTGCAATTATGTTGGCCAACAGCAAGTGTCCATGGTACTTTGTTGCCGGGTCCACACAATTCTTGGTCAGCAAACAGGGCCAGGCAAAGGTCATAAGGCGTCTCAACTTGTTACCTTGCCTCCTAAAACAAATTATTAGAGTTAAAAAGGCTTCAATGATATTCGATATACAAATTGCATTTACTCATAAATGAAACCATTGCTACATAATACCTCTCCTTAACATAAGATGAATCAACCACTATAGTGCTATTACAATGAGTAAAGCAGCTGATGGAAATTTATTAACTAGTCAATACAAGTTTCTTGTCTCAGAAACAACTGTAACTGATTTTTCAACATGGCCACTGCTTAGATTATCATACTGACATTGTAAACAACCCCTTTTATTCCAGGTTCTTTGTCTTTAAAGATCGATGTATGTGATAATAACAGGGCTGCCCAGAGAGGGGGGGGGGGGCAACTGGGGCACTTTGCCCCAGGCCCCCAACTCCCCCCCCCCCCCAAAAAGAAAAAAAAAAATTAAGAAAAATTATTAAATTTCCCCCGAAAGAAAATTCTGAAACTTTTACCGTACTTCAAAATTCAAAATAATCTCCTTGTAAAAGGGGCCCCCCCAAAAATAAAAAATTATTTGATTAATCAGATTTCTCTTACTACAAAATAGTCTTCCGATTTTTTTTTTTTTTTTTTTTTTTTTTTTTTTTTTTTTTTTTTGGGGGGGGGGGGGGGGGCTTTGGCAAAAAGTAAAGTGCACTTTGAAAATATCAAACATATCAAAATCTAGTCGATCTGAAGGAGGGGGGGGGGGGGGGGACCACTTAGTATTTTCTCTTTTTAGACATTTTGAAAAAAGGCAGAAAATTAGCACATTCACATTTTCACAATCAAAAGCTGAAGCCTTAAAAAGGGTTCCTATTCAAGTAATTGTTAAGAAAAGTATTTCATCTATTCAGCATCAATTTTTTTTTTTATACTTTAAACAATGTGTATAATATTATTAACCTTAATACTAATACAATAATACAACAATAATATTAACCTTAATACTAATAATTATGATATTCTAATTCAGTTCACATAGGTAAGGAAGAGAATGGATGTTTGACTGCATTGAGACAGAATTTGCAAAGTGCCAATATTAAACTTTTTTCACTCCACAGAAGTTTTAAGGGGAAAAAGTTAACCAGGTATCACCACATACATTTTTACATTTGTTGAATACCAAAGATATTAAATACAATACATTAACAAAATTTTATGGGTTTCTTATTTAATACCAGATTCATATTATAATGAGAAGTTTAAGTAAATTTGAATTGAGAAAAGTATTTACTTGTTTGCAGCATCATGAATGTGTGGAGAAGCCTGTTCTACTAACAGGCAAGAAAACTGAAGTAATAATATCCTGACAGCATCTGAGGTAGCGAAAGGGTTATCAGAATCTATCACCTTATTGATGAAGACGCTCATAACATTTTCATTCAAGTCTTGCTCTGGTGCTGGAGGTCCTCCAATGAGACGTTCACCTTCACCTCGTTCGAAAGCAACAGCAAAAGATGGAATCAAAATGTACTGGAGAATTTTGGCTTTCAAATCTTGAGGGAAATTGCTGTCACAAAATAACTCTACAAATTTGAAAAATGCCATTCGCTTCCAATCAACTGTGTAGTTGTTTGCAACAGTATTTTCAAGGAACTCTCTTAAAAATTCAAAGTCAGGAAGGAAACGTCCAGTGAAAGCCCGAAGAAGCTGAAACAGAAGCTCAATTTCATTTGGATGATGCTTGACAAAATTCAACAAGCATTTAGCTAAGAGCTTTGGCTCTTTCCACTGTGTAAAGTCCACTGTATCCGCTTTCAGATGACGATCCTGAAACTCTTTGGATATCCAGATTTTGCGTAAACAAGCCACTAACTGGTGTTGTTCCGACAGCCACTGGTCATCATACTTAACAAGAAGACTAACAATGCGTATTGCTAAAAACTGAATTTCATGGACAGCAGGAAGGGTCGATGGATTCACTCCAAAAGTCATTGACACTAACTTAGCTGGATTTTGCTGAAGCACATCTCTGAATGGCTTACCTTTATCTTTTTTGAGCAAATACTAGAAACAGAAAAACAAAACCTGAATAAGAGGAAGTTACATAAAAATTTTATGTACCACAAAATCTATTTAAGCTAATATTCCACGACACAAATGAAAAGTTTGACAATGAAAGGATCCACAAAAATTTAACAGAAAGAATTCAGTACTTACCATGAAATAAGTTAACTTTCTCTAGTTAAAGAGCAAAAGAACATTTCAATAACCATCTACAAACATTTCTAAGAGAAGATAAAGATCTATGACAGTTCCGATTCAGAACTTTGAACTTAAAAATTAAGACCTTTTAAAGCAAATGATAATGTAAAGAATACCCATATTTCTTTCAATTAAAACAAAAATATTTACCAATTTTTCATATCAGTAACCCAACAGAATAATTTGATTCATACTTAATAAGTAAATCAAATATTCATATAAAAATATGAAAAAATAGTCAAAATATTTAGTTACTAAGCTCCCTTAGAAGCCTCATTATTAGAGCTTTACTATCAGGCCTGAAGTGACTTTTAAGTTTATTCCAGGCATCGGGTGCATTCTGGCTCTGTTCGAAATTTCAGGGAGGTGTTGAGATAAATAGTCGAAAGGGCTTTGCCTTCCCTCAATTTATAGTCTCTAATTGTAGCTGGGTCAGCATCTTTCCCTGGAGCCGTTTCTGTGCAGTTGACAATCTCCCATCCGCCTCCGTCTATCAGTAGCATACGGATATCCACAGACCATGTAGAATAATTGTCACCTGTCAAAGGCTTGATACTTTAAGCAGACTCCATATTTCTGGGCTATAAACTGGAAACAAGAAAATCCAATTCGGGCTTTATTCTGCACTAGCCACAGCACACAGCAAGCACATGGCAAGCACACTGCATACAACTGCTTCTGCCACGCAGTATAAATAACAAGGATATTTTACATAAGGCAAGGTAGGGTGTCTTCTTCCTGAAAACACTTTCATAGAAAAATGCAAATGTAAAAGAGTGACGTAAAAACTGGAAACAATCCCAATTAATCCAATCATGAATGACGTTATACAATACAGTGACCGGTTAACTTAAAATAACAAAAATTAAGGAACAGTATAAAGAACGTGAGGGAAGTTAAAGTGAACGATATGCATGTGTACGAAGTTTTGATGTTTAGGAAACGAGTGTTACGTAACCGCTAAAGCTTATTGCCGAAGTTCTGAAAGACGATAACTTAACGTCGTAGTTGCGGTAAGATTTGTAATAAGAACTTAATTCTTTACATTCATTTCAGACTAATTTGACTTTTGGATTTTTCCTAAATTGTCAATGGCTAAATTACTACAGCACAATTCTGAGGGAAATAAATAGTGACAAAATACACAAGGGAAAAATAACTAGTTGAGTTTTAATGCCATAACTGAAATTCTGTACCCTCATTTTCCCACCTTGAATGAAAATCTATGAAGAATTTTCCATATTGAACTCTATATGCTGAATGAGTCGTTTGGGAAACATACCTCTAAAAATCTATTTCTCTGTTCATCTTGAATACTTTGATCAGAGAGGAGATGCTCAATGGTTTGCGCGGGATAGCGCTTCAAGAATTTCACTACAGGTTCCCGAAAATGACTTCCTGCTTCCATCAACAGATTCTTCTCAGTTCTCAAAATAACACTGAGCAGTGGCTCAATGAATTTTGAAGTGGCTGCAGGTATCTAGAGAAACAGGAAATATTGCAATCACAGTTACACAAATACACACAAATTTTATTCAAACTGGTATCAAGATTTAACCAACACCGATGCATTTTACAAATGGACTTTGTAATTTGGTAAGGACAGTCCATTAAATTTACTACAGATAACCTATAGTGAGAAATGTAATTTAATATTCTTATTTATTAATGATGCTAAGAATGTCCTCGTTTCTCCATGAAATTGCAATAAAATACGTCAAATGTTAACTTTCAGAAAAAACTAGTAGAATAATTTTACTATCGAATTCCTTATAAATCTGATCATATTTAACAGCCTGTATATATGAGTTATGTGGTGAAACTAACACAGTAGATACATTTAACTGTTAGTGATTTCAAAGTCTTACCTGGTGGTACATATTTATGATTCCACAGCAAATTTTGACCTCTGTAAAAGTAGCTGTACGCTCATTGCTTCTAATCTTTTTCTCAGCTTCCTCTAGACATTTCTTCAAGTGAGGCAACATTTGCTCGCATAGTTTCTCATTAAAGAGCTTTGGAAACAATAGAGTCAAATAGCTCAAATGCTGGATAACAGGCAAACTTAAGGAACGATGATCACCCAATTTCAGCAGAAGGGGACGAATAGTTGTGTGAATCTAAAGAGAAGTCATACAACAATCACACGAAAAAGCAATTACAAAACTCTCATACTTATCAAGAACTGATAACTTTATGCAAAATTAAGGATTTAGAAAACAGAAAAAGCAAACAAAAATATTCAGCCTTATTAAGCAGTGTCATTATGAACTAGCAAAACTGTTTAGACTCAAATTGAGACAAAAGTAATAGTGCTAGGATGAAAGTCGACTATTTTAACATTTAATCTTTTCTATTAAAATGACAAATGCACAAAATTTAATACTAAACTAAAGTAATCTTGCTTTTCTATTTAAAAAAAAAAAGTTGTACAATCATCTTACCAAATAAGATTTTGTTAAATATCAACTACATGCAATTATGACTAAAACAGACAAGAAATTTCAGATTAAATATAATTCTAATCAAGCTACCTTTTAAGAGAAAATCTTGCAGACTCTGAATGTAAAATAAAAACACAAGTTTCACCGTTTTCTGTACAAAACCCGTTTTCTCTAATCTTGGCTAGGTTAAAATAGTCATTGTTATGTCTCTTCCTCTGATATTTTGATTCATCCCAATATTAAAAACATCCCAATTAGAGGCTATTTTTTAATATTTCATGATCAATGGATTTTTTTTACCTATTGGTTAAAAAAATCCATTGCATATTGTCAAAGTAATATGTGCCTCTATACACAAAATACTTTGACAATTTCAAGTTCTTTTTAAGAAACTTAAAATCCTGAATTCAGATCCATCGTTTTTCCGTATGTGTCGTTCATTTCATCCAGTCCCAACGATCATATTGCTTTCTTATGTTTCCCCATCTATTGTTTTCCCGCATTTATCGTTCATTTCAATTGGTCCCTTGAAAAATGATAGATATATATACAGTGGAATATATATATATATATATATATATATATATTCCCTCAGGAAATATCAGGAATCTATTTTTTCCATCAGGAGATTCTTAAAATGCAGATGTGTAGCAGGGTATGTAAAACTGCTATCCACACTCTTAACAAATTCTTGAAAATTGTCTCCATAAAATATTTCTAATTTATAAAACTTTTTAATGTATTCAGAATATTGCTGTATAAAACAAAATCCCCCCCTCAAAAAAAAAAAAGATTTTAATAATATTAGTAGAAATTTTAAAACCAATAAAGTTTTATGGCTAAATAATCCATCTCATTACATGCTAAATACTATTTTTAAACTAAAATTAAAGTTTCATTTTGACTAAAATATTTTTTCTCCATTTTGTAATACAGTTTCCGTCAATAATAGACCTGAAGTTGAGAAAAGCAATTACTTACCATATCGCCATCAATATCATATTTAGTGCTAATATCTTTTATGCACTCATAGCCTACTTCTTGCATTTCTGGCAGCTGAGAACTAAGTGCTTTATATAAGTGCTGAAATATGTCGTTCCGCTTGTCTTGCATATAATAACAGGCTGCCAATAAGCGAAGCATAGCTTTACGAACTGGGGTCAAATTGTTGTTCAAGTGCTTATAGCAGGGCAACTTTAACAGAGTTGCATCATCGTATTCACATAACATAATGAGCTCATCAAAAAACTGTTTGTGCTCTGTATTGGAAAGATCTACAAAAAGGGGGGAAAAAAAGGGAGGTTAAAACCAAATCACAGCACAAAACAAGCTATAGAAACATTTAAATTTGGGATTGGAGACCTTTTGACAAATTACTTAAAAACAACGAATTTGAAGGACTGAAGAGTGCTATAAAATCAATACAAGCACCACTATCAAATGTCAAAAGTTTATTATTTTATTATTTGAGTGAGGTGGGATGAATCTTTTTAAACTAGTTTTTGCAAAAAGGTAACTATAGTGTACAACAATAGTTTTTAAACCAACTTTTAGTCATGCACATCACAACATACATAACTCCCTTTTAAATATCAAACAAACCTCCGACTTTTGCCCTTTTAACAGTTTACAGTCACTTTATTATTGCATTTAATATTAAAAGCTACATTTAAGGTCTAAAATATTAATATAAATATTTTACGGTTTAGATTTTAATGTACTTCAAAGAGAACAATTATGGTAAAGATTAAAACTCTTAGAACGTAGATTTTCTGCTTTTCCTTTCACATCAATCTCGGGGATGAAAGGAAAAGCATTACTCCTCAGATGAAGAAATTGTCCCTTGCCAAAGACAGACATTGACGATTTGCTTCCCCTGTAACTCCATACCATCTCTCCTCCCAGTTTCAAAAAGGAAAAACTACAGTATGTACCAAACATGTCATTCACATTAATAAAGTAACCGATAAAATACAATACTATACTATACAGTTTATAATGTTTTAGGATGAAATAATGTACAGTATTTTATTGACTTTACAGTCTATCATAGTTAAATAGGAGTGAAGAATATATATATATATACACAGGTAGCCCTCCTACAGTACGGTATCTTACAACATGATTTCGCTCTAACACAATAGGATAAGTTGCGGGAACCCTCGTATAGCACTGCAACCTGTAACGCAGTTCCGCTCTAATACAATTAAAAAATTACGAACCTTTGTACAACACTGTACTTCTACAGCACTAGATGATTTGTTTAACACATTTAAAAACTAAATTACCTTAAAATAATGGCAGGAGGGAACAATAAACTATGGTAGCTTTACATGAAAATATAAAGCAATAAATTATAATTTGTTTATACAACTCTATAAAATTGTAAGAAGGCCTAAGCTTAGCTGAAAATCTTTAATCGTTTTTCCTGAATGCAGATCCTTCCACTGAAAGAAGCCGAAAATTCAAAAGAGCTGCAAAATTGTCTATCTCCATACCATGAAATCTACAATGACCTCGTAAGAACCAGCAAACAAACCAAAATGACAGATTTTTAAAAGGGGATAGAAGGTGAAAAAACTTAAATGAAGGAAAAAGCTCTGAAAGTGAAGGTGACATTGTTCAACCGAAAACATGTTCTCGTTTGTACTTAGCAGTGATGAGGAAGAAATTTATTAAATTAATGTCGCATTAAATGAAAATTTTTTCTGTTATACATACTGTTAGGAAAGTGCGTCATCCGAAGCATTCTTCCCACTTTTACACAGCCGTGACGTGTGCCTGCAGGAGGGCGTGGCTGGGTTGGCAGTCCACTCTTCGCAAACCGTGTTTGGCAACGGGAAATATGCAGAGTGGATTGGTATAAAAAGCCAACTGTTCTATTGCTGAAGCGGACTGCGGCAGATATCAGGCAGTAAATCACTTGAGCAGCGATGTCGTTTTAAGTTAGGGCAATGTAAAGTTCTATATGCCGATTTTATTTTTTTTTCTGGTGCAGAGCTTCTTATTCCAATAGAATGTTTTAAAACTTTGAATAAAGGGCTTTTATTCCTTTTTTTTTAAATAAGTCTTACTGCTCAGAGTCCACTGAAGACAACACATAATTAAGTTGCTTAATATATTATACATATACATATACATATACATATACATATACATATATACATATATATATACATATATATATATACATATATATATATATACATATATATATACATATATACATACATATATATATACATACATATATATACATACATATATATATATACATATATATATATACATACATATATACATATATATATACATACATATATATACATATACATATATATACATATACATATATATACATATACATATATATACATATATACATATATACATATATACATATATACATATATACATATATACCATATATACATATATACATATATACATATATACATATATACATATATACATATATACATATATACATATATACATATATACATATATACATATATACATATATACATATATACATATATACATATATACATATATACATATATACATATATACATATATACATATATACATATATATATATATATATATATAAATAAAGAAAAGTATCGTAAACTAATGAAAAATTTGTTAGGAAATTCCGTCTATACATGTTACTTTACTTTAGGTTCTTTTACTTATTCTTCCCTGTTTTTAATACTCCCGCTCTCGTGAATGGTAAACAGCTCACGTTAATGTAAAATGAAAGAGTCTTCATTTCACCGATTGTACGTCGTTACTTATGAGGGAGTGTCCTCAAAGTTTTGTCATTTTTCCATTGGATGTTTGACTTTATTATGCAAATTTCTAACCACGCTCTGTTACTTGAGATGTATTTAAAGGACCTTCTTCAGTCTTCACTCCGGTTGTCATTCACTTTTCAGGCGGATGCTTTCCCCTATGCCGTTTTATTTCTAGGACAGTAAGATTTAGGCTTTTTTACATCTTTTACTCTTTGTAAATCTTTTATTTTTGTCCTTATCTAAATTTAAAATAAAATGTTTTTTGTACTTTAAAAGACTAATTTTTCACAAAGTGGATATTGGAAAGTGGATATTGGCTAGATCATTTTCTATTGTATCTCTGCACCTATGTATGATGTACATGGTCGTAAAACATCCGTGTTATGCTCAGAGCGCTAGTCAAATATTTGCTAAACGAGGGCAAATTAGGCGGGAACCTACTGCTTAAAGCCGATTCCGAATAGCTACAAATGTCCATGCTTAGAGTGGGATTCGAACCCAGACTTTGGTACTGAATGCCCACACCCTAGCCTATCTGAATAACAATCTTGAACACAATGCTCTAATCTCAACTCTGGCTTAAACTACTCAATATGTATGAAACATCTTATAGTCTCTAGTAGTCTTATATACTAGTCTTAAATAAAAAGAATTAAGCAAATGTTTTTTAAACAAATCAATCGCAATTAAGCACAGATTAACATATTTACACTAAAAGTACGAGTTTTGAAAAATCTCCCGTGAGATTAGGGAGGGAGGGGGTCAAGCCAAATCTCACGATATCTCACCGTAGGGGGGGGGGGTCGTCAAAAAATTGCCTCACGCAATTAATGGACGCCCCCTAATGACAATTGTCTTATATTGCAGAAACATTAAGATATCTTAAAACTAGCACAGATGAAAATAATATTCATCCCTGTCACGGTAGATTGTCCACAGTTAAGAGTTTGAGAGTTCTGAAAATTTCCTGAAAAATGAAAGTAAAAAACAAGAACTTTTCACAAAAGAAAAACCTTACCATAGGAAAAAAGGCGAGGTTCAAGGGTGATGCAAAATGTGTTGCCATCTAACAAACCTATTTGACATACGACTGGCTGATGGCGTAAAACATGCTTCCGCAAAGGAACATAATCAGCCAATAGATCTTTATGGGGTTCGATGATTTGGGTCACAGATTTGTTCCCAACTTTTGCTATCACTCGTAAGGAATGCATAGCCTGGTGAAACAAAAGCACAATTTTAGTACACAAAGAAAGGAAACATTCTAAGACAATTAACTAACAGTGTATACGAAGCTAGCAATTAGAATTTCAGCTATGACACTTATAGACTACTCTTCTTAGTGTCAGTGTTCTCACACAATCAAAAATAAGTAAGTCACTATTCAGAATTCCTGATACATTAGAGTAGTTATATTAGCCATTTGATCTATTTGATGATATGTAGAACAGCATACTCATAACTAAGCAACCACAAATATCATTACCATTAAATTTTACACAAACATTTAGCATTAAAAACAAATATTTATAGAAGATTTTATTAAAACTTTGATCTTATCGATAGTAGCAGAGTTACGAACCTTACAAAAAAAACTCCATGACTTAATTTTTTTTAAGTTAGTCCTTTCCGAGTGCCCTAAATTTCTGATAGCTTTTACTTTGAAATTAAACATTAAAACAGCGTCTTGCATCCATATACACACATTTGTGATTCATATTTCTACAATTCCAGGATAATAAAAATTTCCAACTTAAAAGGAAAATTTTAGCCATTCATGAGGCTAATTTCATAGTTTCCTTGCCCAAGCCACCAACTCACTAACATTTGATGGGAATTTACAATGAACTTGGCAGATTGATAACTTTTTTTTTTTTTTTTTTTTTTTTTTTTTTAAGGGTGGTAAAATAAAATGATTTTGCTGAATCCTAGGACATAGTTCCTTTAGTTATATAGTGCAGCAAAATTTACTCTCCCAGTATTCTCTTTAGCACACAGGACATTAAACCATTAAAAACATTTCTTGAGGCTACAGAACATTTAAAAATGTGCTGTTATTCTGTTCTTAAACTATACTTTCTTTTTAATAAAGTCACAGTTTCTAAGTAAAAAGAATTTTTAGCATCTCTTGACACTTCCCAATATTTCCTTATAAAAAATTGGGAATTCAAAAGTTGTATGGAGTTTCATTGACTAAAAATTACTGACAAATTTATGGTTAGAATAATATCAGTACATGGTAATTTTAAGAGCTAAATATTCATGAATAATCATTTGCCATACACAGGACAACAGTTCTGAACCTTTGATAACTCCAAGATCATTTAAGGAAAGAACTATTTTGCAGACTGGTACATTCAGTTGGCCAGCTCCCTAGCCAGTTTTCCACCGATACAAGTATTAGTGGTATCGGTAGAAAATACAAGTATTCTCTTAGATTGGGAACTCTTTACAGATCAACCATTGTTTGAACAAACTCAACTAGCACGGAACTAAATTTATTTGGTCTATGCATAAAAAGTGAAAGTTATTTGTGGATCAAATACCCAAAAGCATTAGATCAATTCATATTGTTTTAAATAATTCATACCTAAAAATATTTTTAAGCAGAATATTTAATAAGATGTCATCTTCCCATCATAACTAAATTAACATCCCACCAGTAGGTACATGCACTAAATTTGTAAGGTTTTGGTGTATCTAGTTGAACTTCCTTGACCCTTTGGTCCATAAGATTACATCTTACAAGTGGGTCTGTGGCAGCCTTGTGGTACAACACACTGGCTTTCTGTGATTTTCCATTAGGCCTGGGCCTAGGAATAATGGTATAAAATACTATAAAGTAAAATTCCTACATATCAGTTAAGACACACCCTTTTAAGAATTTTTAATAATGTACCCTAAAATTACACCCCCTTATTATACAGAACAAATGCAATACTCCCCTCTGACCCAAGAAAGGGCCTTTTTTAACTCATGAATTTAGACAAATGATCTAATTCAGTTTTCAGAGCTAAAAAGGGGGTAGTAGGATTAGCTTTAGGAAAATGAAAATTAGACAATTGTATTAAGGGTGTTTCATATTAAAAAAATAAAGAGCAGTAAAATGTGTTCTTGTTTTCTAAAATATCTTTCCTCAGATGTATTCAACAGTCCCATCATTTAGTTTACTTTTCAAAGCATTTGGCGATGTCATGGAAGCTGCTGCAGTAAACCCTGCACAACAGCATCTGCCAAACACCAGAAATTGCATGGAACAGGGTCAGGGTTGCAAAGATTTTAATAATGGATTAACACAAGCTGAAATGTGTCCTATTGTAGTGTCTACTTTCCTACCAGTTCACATCACTTTGGAAATATGTGTTGTTACAGCATTGAAGGAACAGAATACCGATGGACAACCTTTGAGACCAAAGAAAATTACCATTGCATTTCTGGCTCATTTGGTGGATTTTTTTTTCAGAAGAGAGTCAGCATCTTTCAAGACGCTTGTTATGGAAGTAAAAATCAAGAACCCATGTTTCATTGACTGTTATTACTATATTTCAAAATTACTATTCCTTTTCAACCATCTGTTACCACGTATGACACTGGTGAACTCTGGCTAACATTTGTATCACGTAGTAATGGACCAATCTGGAACAAACATGAAGCAGTAATAAGTCATGTTGAATGCAAAATATTGACATTTTCAAAATATTAGTTAACACGGCTATATCTACTACATGACATTGACAATCTTCTCGTAGGATTGCCCAGACAGCATTAACATTGTGCTCCAACAATTTCAGGTTGACCAGTCTTAACAGCCAGTTCTACTGACAAACATCCTACTGCAAAATCAAGGTTCCATTCAAAGGTTGACAACTAACCAAAATATCCGACTTTGTAAGCTTTTATTGAATCAATTTTCCAGGAGATGTTTTGCCCTAACGATAGCAAAATTTTATTGCACAACATATTTCCTTTCTTAACTGTATGCAAAACATAACTGTTCTTTAAACAATTGCTCAGCTACTAAAACAGAATAATCTGCCACGTTTTAAAAACTTTTGTCCCAGATGAGTCTGCAGTTTCATTTTTCATGGAATGCCCTTTGTATATGCATGCTAAATATATACTCTGAAAATTTCAGTCAGGCTTAGGAGCGAAGATTTACAAAAAGGAACAAATTCATAAATATGGGGATAAGATGAAAAATTCTTTTGAGATTGTCACAGCCTACATTAGAAATGCAGTTAAATATATGAGCAATAAAACTACATACTTGTTCGCGGACACAGTTGTTAGGTTGAGTGAGTTGCCTGACCAACTCCTGAACTACATCATTGATAGCCTTGGATTGAGCTTCTACTAGGCTTTCATCCCCAGGTTCACATGGTTTGCAGTAGGTGGTTAGCATAGTTTCCAAGTTACTCCTGTATTTAAAAACAATTAGAAAATAATGTCACACAGCAGGAAGCAAATAGCAGACACTATTTTGAAACAATGCAAGGCAATGTAATGTAATATTCTGTGACAGACCAGAAGACAGCCATTTAAAACTTATGAATAAACTAGTTGAAAACCCGTACTTCGCTACGGAGTACATTCAAATTAAATACAATGGTCAATGTATGCAATTAATGCAAGAAAAATATATATGACACAGAGCTTGTTTGCTCCTGTGTTTAAATATGAAGAAAGCAGTCCACATCTTTAAATCCTTGGACAAGTGGCAGGGAATGGATTCACAACACACTCAATACTCAGATTCTTATTTTTGCGTTTATTGACATAACCACGCTCTAGGGTAATCTATTTCATGTAGCCATTTTGTCAATTCTTCAGCACGCCACCACGAGTGATTGCCAGCAACGAAATTCGCACACAATCTACCGGCAAAACTTAATTTCCTCCGAGCTCCTGCTGCACAGCGCATGTGCAGACCTCAACCTTGGTCATCTGGACCCTCATTATTGCTGATTGTGCATTAACCTCTTACCCAAACCCTGTACACTTCTAAAAATAAGTCCTTGCGCCTAGAATTATGTTAGGAAAAACAGTTTTTTCCCCACAGTTCTCTCCTATTTACTCAGCAAGCCGTCGAACGATAACGCCTTGCTTATTGCGTCATAACTACTGGCGTCATAACTACTGAGCTAGCAAGAGCAGGTTGAATGACGTCACTACCTTTTAATCAGTAGTGATAGTCGCAACCGTGCCGGTGATGCATAATTTGCATATTCCGGCAGCTCACTGCCGACACCAGATGGCACAGAGGCGACACATGGCTATATATAAGCCAGTATATACCAGGTATGCTATATGAGGCGATATAGGCGATATATGGAGGTGTGTATGCTGGTGCGTATCCTTGTTTGTTGCGTTACCTGATTTAAGCAACAACGTGTTAACTTACTATGATGGTTGACGTTCATCGAGCATAAGTCAATTGGAAAGGCCACACGTCACCGGTAGCGGAGATTATACAAGCCATACATCTTTCCCTTACCGCTGGCGGCAGCAAATGATGATGGTCACCAAATCGACAGCCAATCCTTGTATGCCCAAAGCTCCATTTTAAACGCCGTCATTTGTCAAGCAAGCCAGACTTCTACAAAATGAGTTCAACGCCGATATCGACATTTTCCCTTTTCCCCAGACGAGACCGGTAAACTTTTTTAAACCTTTTTCTTGCCTCTAGCTCAAGCTATATATATACATATATATATATATATATATATATATATATTATATTATATATATACATATATATATATATACATATATATATATATACATATATATATATACATATATATATATAATTTTCAGAAGCAAGATATAATACTTAAGCTAAAGTATATTAATATGAATAAACTATTTTTGTTAATGCTTTGTATATATATTTCCGTTTTTTTGTTGAATAAATGTGCAATGTTTATATTTAACTATTTTTGTCTTTACTAAGTTCCAACTCACACACCAGTGCATGCTTCTAGGTGAAAGTTTTAACAGTTTCCCTTTTAATTTACTGGCGGGCTTCCATCTGCTATTTAGAATGACTCTGCAATCTTAAGCTATTGTGCAAAGCCATCGGCATCTTATGTTTTTTTTGGGTCATGATGCACAGTTTTGGCCTTACCAGCCAACATCATAACAAATTATTCGCTTTCCGCTCCAAGTCGCTTCTAAAAGATGATTTTCCCCACAGCAAAATATGCGCGCTTTGTAAATGAAATGTTAGATTCTTATTTTAAACCCCCTTTCCCCGTACTTCTCAACTATATTTTGACAGTTCAGTTATGTTTTGACTATATATATACATACATACACATAGAGAAATCGTAACGGATATTTTTAAAGACAAAATAATGTAGAAGAAAATATTCAAATTAAATCAAATAAAACATTCTAAAGAATATAGTACAGTTTGAGGAACGTTTCTTTTACTGTATTTTAATATTTTTTGGGGATAATTTCAATAGTCTGCCGCATTAGAAAGAAAAAATATTTTTTGTCAATTTATTTCGTTGTTATGCACGTGACGATAAATTAAAGTATCACGAAAAAGAAAAGAAACCCCATGATCAGCATTTAATAAATTCTAAAAATTTCTTTAAAAATTCAAACATCAGAACAGGGAGGTAAAGATTCAAAAAAGATTTTTTAAAGGACTTTAAAGATCTTTCTCGTGATCTAAATTTTATAACCCTCCAATTATTTTAAATGTAAACTTTAATGTTTAAAAAACAGCTTAAAAATGTAATTTTTTTAAAAAAAGAATTTTTCAAATATCTAAATTTGATCCCCTCTCTTTTTTAAAAAAAAAGAGAGTTAAAAATTAAAATGCGTGAATTCTCTTAAAAGGCCTTTAAACTCTTCTGAAAACAGATTGAGTTTTTGAATATTGCACCATTTTAAAAAATATATAAATTAAAAATTTTAACAGAAACTTACTTGGCCATATCCACAGCTCCACTAGATACTTCTCCAGTAAGATCCATCATAACAAATAAAAATGCCTTGAGAAATGCATACATATGGGCATAAACCCATTTTGGATGACATCTTTCATATAAGGACTTTATAGCTATACACCTGAAATAGTAGAAATCATGCATTTTGGGAGCATGAAGGGAACAATATTAATTTCTTCATTAAAATCTTAATATCTCATTTTTTACAGCGAAAGTATGAGACTAAAATTAAAGAATAACTTCTAAATTCTAAGTAAATTATCCACTTTCTCTACCAACAACTGTAATTCTATTTTTTTATCCAATTTTCAATCAGTTAAAAAAAAACTTTAAACTGTACAAAATAAGATCATGAATAGTATCACACTCAAATATTCAGACAGAAATAAGTATAAAACAGGTTTTCAAAAATAGAACTTTCCTTCCCATCACACTAGGAGCACATTTAAAGCAAAACTGAAAGTTAAAAACAGACAACTATTTTACAAAAAAATACAAATACATTTCAAATCTTAAATATGTAGGGCTGTATTTACAGTGGAGAATTTATAATGTGTGACAATGATAGTCAATGCGAGAAATATATGCACTCACTCTGGAAAGAGTTTCTAACTAGGAGCTAGAATTTTTTAAATTTAGATAAAAAAAAAACTTTCCGCAGAAAACAAATATGCATTTTCATTTTATGTATTGTAAAAGTCTTGCTCAATTGACAGCATTAGATCATAAATTTTTAGCGTCCCCTTTTTTCTTCTATATTAAAATTGATAGAAGCAAAAGCAGTAACAGCCCACAGAAAGCTTGAACTCGTGTATTTTTTTCCATGACCAACTTTCCCGCATTCTTGCAAGGAATGCATATTTGAATTATAGATTTTTAACAACGTAAGAAGTAAAGAATATTTCATTTCATAATTACTGCATTTTCTGCAATTTTATAAGTGAAGTCGCAAGCTTCTCTCATATTGCTTTGTTTAGCAGGCTTTGAAGATTTAACCTATTGTGTCTGAAAGATTACCTAGAGGAGGACAAATTTATCACTAAATGAAGGATTGCTTGTGCAAGATAATGTCCAAGCTGAAATTAATTAAGTTTTCCTGAATTGGGTTTTAATTCACATTTTAGAGGTTATTTTAAGAGTGATTTATTTCAGACAGAAAATTCTTAAACATTGAATTATATATTTTGGAGTGTTTTATTTGTAAACATAGTTATATACTTATTAGATACAAGTGCCATCATGTACAGCAGGGGTGTCAAACTCAAAGGCTAACTTGGGCCAAACAAAAGGTTTAACTATAGGTGGACCGCAAAAAAAAAATCAATAATAGAAACTTAGGTTTATTTACCTAATTACAGTACATTCAACATAAATATACGCATTTTGTTTAATAATAGCAAAAAAAGTATAACTAAAAACATTTAGCGAATTCTTCCCATCTTATTATAATTCTGCGTCAGTTATTTTATTATATATTATTGTGTGCCAATATATTGGACGGGCCGCAATAATGTTTGTCGTAGGCCGCGAGTTTGACACCCCTGATGTGCAGTAATGATAAAAGAATGCTTTCAAAAACTATTTCTAACCATGAAAAATCTGTTCTAATAAACTCTGAAGAGAAAACAAAAAGGTTCAAAATTGCAGTTCATTTGATGTATTATACTCAAGCCCAAAATTCAAATATACCCGAAGAGCTTTATTAATCATTATGCAAGATATTTATATTCACTGACCCTGTAAATATATGCAAACCATTTTAGAGTCCTTTTCTGAATTAGCCATTAAAATGTTATATAGCATTTTTAATCACTAACTTCAAATGCATACTCACCCTCCAAGTTTAGCATACCATGCTCTATCATAACATAGAGCACACATTTTTTCAGCTAAATATTCCATAAGCGGCAGTGAGCAGGCCTTTAATAAAAAGAAAAAAACCACTTCACTACATTTGTTTTATCAAAATATCACATAGTTTATTGAACTGAAGGAAAACGGCATTTCCCTTCATTAGAAACATAGTGCATAAGAAGGTACATTACACATGTAAGAATTTTTTTAGATTTCAGAGCCACTTACTGTTAAAAACACTAGGACAAGTCAATTACCTAAAAATTTATAGTAAAACATGCCCCTCCTCTATGTAAAAGTTAACAGATCCTTTGACATTCAATATTTCTGAAATTTCAGCTACAATTAATTTTTACCGATTATAAACTGGTTAAACTTTTATTCCTTAACAAAAAATAGCATCTTCTGTTTTTAGTGCAATTCATTTCACCTTAAATACATTTATGAAACTGCTCATTTAAACTTTTCACACCTCAATTTCTATTCCTTTAAGATAAGAAAAAAATTTGGCATTAGCATTTCCAATTTAAACATTGATGATTGCACATTTATACCTCATAACCTCATACACGGAACAAACTGAACTGTTTCATTTTTTCAAGACTTTAGTAAAATACATAAGGACTAACAGAGCCCCTGAAAGGCTAAAACAGATGCAAGAAAACCCAAACTGCAACCCTTTTATGTTGACAATCATGCAAATAGCAAACAAAGATGCAAAATTAAAGAGAAGAGGTTAAATACACCTACCAAATATATAAAGGATAAATGTTAAACTTCAAATGAAATTTAAAAGAACACTGAAAATCCCTAGCCTACCCCATTTACGGAGAGACGTATCGTAACTAGACTTCATATTTATGTCTTGCAGCACGGGTTCCCAACCTTCACTCCAGATTTTTATAAACAATTGCATTTCCCCCTCAATATACAGTTCCCAATACACGTGTTAACCACTATTATTACAGTATATTTGAAATTTGAATGTGATATGAAAAAGTTTTTAAAAGTACTTTCAGTTGATATTACATGAGCACACCACACCAAACACACAATTTCTATTAAATACTATCTTATGCATAAACTAGCTGAAATCCTGTACTTCACTATGAAGTACATTCGAATGAAATACAATGGTCGATGCATGCAATTAATGCAAAATAAATAAATATATATTTATAATAAATACGACGATCAATGTATACAATTGATTAAAAAACATTTATAAATATTTATAAAAAAAATCTTAAGGGATATTTTTAAAGACAAAATAATGTAGAAGAAAATATTCAAATTAAATCTAATAGGACATACTAAAGAATATAGTACAGTTAATATTGTACAGTTTGAGGAACATTTCTTTTACTGAATTTAATATTTTTTTGGATAATGTCCTATCGTCTGCCGCATTAGCAAGAAAAAAAATTTTTTTTTGTCTATTTCGTTATCACAAATTTATTGAAAGTACCAGAAAAATAAATCTGGTGATCGGCATTTAATAAATTCTAAAAATTAATCTTTAATAATTCACCAAAAATCAGAAAATGGAGGTAAAGATTCTAAAAAGATTTCATTTTAAAAGGAATGTTTAGGATCTTTCTCGTGATATAAATTTCAGAACCCCCAAATTATTTTAAATGCAAACTTAAAAAAGTTACAAAAATTTAATTTTGAAAAGTGTCAGAATTTTTCAAAAATCTTTCTTAGTGCACCCCTACACTGTAAGAATGCAAAGTTCAGCTAAGAATTTTCCAAAAACATACCCTTTCTTTTGAGCCCAACACTATGGTGGCTGTCTCAATGATAAGCAAGACAGCGAGATTGCCAGGTTTACACAGCTCTTTCTCCTCATGACCCATGACTGCTGCAGCAGCATCAACCAGCACTAATGGATCCATGCCCTGAGGTTTAGTCTGCTTCCGGGTGCCAACAAAAGGACCTGCTTGTTGACTTATGGCTACCAATGTATAGTGACGCACCAAAGTAACCATAAAAGCTACAACCATGGGCCTCAACTCTTTGATAGCAGCAGCAACTAAGGGGGGAAAAAACAAGATAAAACTTTTTATATACCTTGTTTTCAAATTTTATGTTGAATCCTATAAACTTGACAATTCTATGGATTAATAAATACTTTTTAAAGAATTATCCCATCAACTTGAAAGAAAATGATCAAATGCGTAATAAAGAGGTATCAAATGCATCAATCCTTTAGCTCGAGAACTGGAAGTTAACTTGCGTTTAACTTTTCATTCGTGTCCCGGCCGATAGATGGCTGCACCATTCTAAACTGAAAATTATTCAAATTCTGCTTAAAGATGGCTAAAAGTATTAAAAGAATGCATTGTCATCGTGTTCTGAGCTATTCTAAAAGTTTCAAATGTCTAGCTAGTCGGGAAGAGAGTTAAAAATCAATTGCAAGATGTGTACTGGACAAACACACACAAACAAGAAAGTGAGTTAATAAAAACATGGTAAAAACAATAGCACAAAACAAACTGTACTAAACTTACTAAATCACATTTAAACCTCAAATTCTCACATACTCAAAGTCACAACCCCTTAACCATTATTGTTTCCATCTCATGAACAGCTACAAAATTGAGTCTATCTAAATAAATACAAAGCCAATTATTCCCCCATGCACATTCAAAATCTTTCCATAACTATCATGGAAATAAGTCTTTCAATATTTATGAACCAGTTATATATATAGTCTGAATAACTGTTCAAACACATCAGGGCTAACACATGAATTCATTAACAACTAGCTAAACCTGTCTTGTCTATGAGCAAATGTTGGTGACAGATAATTCTTATTCTCCACAAGACAGTTTAGAAAAATTAAGCAAAAACGCTCACAATGAAGTAAATGCCAACATTTGCAAAATCTAAAACAGTTAAAGAATCTGCAGGTCTGCCTGGAAAAAGGCCTGCAGATTTGGGGAATTTCCTTCAAATCTGTCCAAGTTCGTATTTAAAAAGTAGGAAAATGCTTTAACATAAGAAATTGTTATGACACTCACTACACTAACGACTATACAATTCGGGTGACTGACATAATATTGTATGAGGAGTTTTTGAAGTTTGAAAAATATAAGGCACTTGTATGATGCTCTTGGTTTCAAGTAAAATTTGTTTTGAAGACTTACCAAACATTCCAGTCAGTGCCATTTCATGCACTTTCCTAGACTCTAAATCGGGGCATAGATAGTAGGGTGACTGAGCAGAAGGTATTTCACTCGTAGTAAAACTGAAAATAGTACGAGACAAAATTAAGTCTTTCATGCACAAATATATATCAATCCATTAATAAATGAACAAGATTTGGACCTCTGAAAAACACTTATGAATTTTTACATTTGTCTCGTTTCAAATTCACTTTAGAGAATTTACAAAGGACTGTTCTAAAATCTTTTCAATTCTGGGGAGTGATATAAGTTTTAAAAAATCTTTGTCCTTTACACATTTGATTTAAAAAAAAATTAATTCACTTGGGAGGACTGTTGTCAATGACACTACAGAATTATACACATTAAAGGAACTCGAAAACATGTTGAAACTCTAAATTAAAATTTATAAACATGTTTAAGACTGGGGAGTTTGACAGGTTCAAGAAATAGCACTTTTGCAAAAAAAGTTAAATATTTCTCAGATTAAATTATACCACAAAATTTTGTACCTCGGATGATAGAAGAGCTGAAATAGGTTGTGCTTTTCATCATCTTGTTCAATATTTGCAAGTAGGAAACCTTTCACAATTTCCCAGCACTGTTTTCGATAGAAGGCTTCCGTGCTATTGGTCTTCAAGGCATTGAAAGCAGTTTCAATCACCTACAAGAAATTAGATTTCATTCTCCCAGATCAAACAATAAAACTAACAAATTTGTGTAACTTAAAACACTTCTCTTTAGTTACATTGTAAAATTGACTATGGAAAGAATTTCCTTTTTTCCTTCTTTCTTCTAGAAAGAAAATTGCAAGATGCAATTTAAAGTTTAAATAATTTTATTGTTCAGAATAAAAACAGTAGCATTCAGTCAGAACAATTTTTTTTTAAATAAAGTCCTTTATAACATCATTTGAAAACTGACAACTTGATAACTAGTAAGTTTCAATCACCATTATACAGGATACCTAAACTAGAAGAAAAAAAAATTTTGAAGTGATGAAATGAAGAGAAAAGACTTACTTTTGCAATCGGTAAAGAGATGTTATTCTTGTGTTCTTGAAAATACACAGCAATAGAAGGTCCAATGCTTTCACGAGAATTATAATTGAGCTAAAAGTAAAAATTAAACAACATAGAACAAAAGAAATATAAAGAAAATAAATACCCAAGATTTATAAAATTACAACAACCCATCAACATCATTGGCTAAAACTATAGTTTCATCTCTAATAAAGCATCTCTACCAACATTAACCAAACAGTATGATGTACATTAACTGCAAGGCTTTCATTAGTTTTCTGCAATCTAACATGGAGGCAGATGAATCAAATAGCATAACCAATGAAAATTATCAACGCCACTGGTAACAGCAAGAGGGAATGAGAAATTTATCTAACAAAAAAAAACCTGCTCCTTGTGTATTCAAAATATTCTTTAACAAAGCACAACCCCTTTTCCAAAATCTGATCTATGAATAACTTTAGAAAATTATAGTAACCCCTTAAAGTACATACTGTCAAATCTTGACCTGGGCACAACCCTGCAATCAATGCTTAAAATCCCAATAACATTACCATATATGGCCTAAGCCTCATTAAGTTTGTATACAATAAGGCATGTTTTCAAATTATTACCAACAGTATGCAGAAAAACACATGGACTATTTCACCATAAATTGCAAGAGAACATAACTATCGACCAAGTGATTAATTCTAACCAATTAAAAAATTGGATCTCTGGTGATGAAACAAGGAAATGTGCATTTTATAAATGCTTGGACAGAGGACTTTGCTACTCTTCTTTGTGTTGTAAAAAAGGGGAGATTTACATACATTCGCTTTTTTACAGAACACCAACAATGTTTGTTTAGTCTTATCCCTTCAGCAGTGAAAGGAGTGCAGCCTCATTGCTATGTACTCTAAACCATACTACCTTGTCCTTGTCGCTTTATGCTCTACCAACTAAGTCCAATACTGCTAATCTGTCTTCATAATGCTACAGCTGAATAAAGTGATAAACCAATTTGGATAACCTGACTCTTGTCAACCCAACACACCAATAAAGAGCAAAAGAGCTCCAAGTGATAAGAGATTTATTTATAATAAATATTACAAAATCCGAATATGCATAACTTTTGTATGTTAATATATTTTTCATGAATTAACAGAACAAAATATTTGTCATTTTTGTGAATGAAAAAATTAACCTAAACACATCTGCAGTTTTCTTTATGCTTTAGACCTAAAGATACTGAAGCAAATACTTAAAATTTAAAATTAGTTTCAAAATGCTATCAGCCACTAAAGTTATTGTAAAATTAAGCTTTTCAAGCTGATCACATTCGTGAATGAGCATAAAGGTCACCAAGTTTATCAATAAAACCGTTTAAAAAGGCGAGTATTTCTTGAATTTAATAGGCTTTAAAACTGAAATTTGTCGGTTTCCTAAACTAGATTACCATATAATAATGAATAAAAATGCTAATTCTAACTATTTTATAAAAATAATTTAAGATAAAGATTAAAAATCAAATAATTTTTTTAAAAATAAATTCTTTTAAAACAATTTGAACTGCAAGTCAGCTGAGACTGTTTTACGTAGCACATGGTCTGATGGCTAGATTGTTGGCTTGAAGTGCTATAGTCATCTTTTGTAACATGAAGCAGTAAATTTACTACTTTTATTTGTAAGCAACAGAGTCCATAAAGTGAGATTTCTTAAGCAAAAGATCCTGGCTCAGTCCAACTAACTTTTACACTTTCATTATATTCATGAAAGACAACATTCTTGAAGAAAAAAACTCACCTGCTGTGGTTCTACCATCATTTTTCGATTGCCTCCACCAAATTTTCCTAAAACTCGAAAAGCCACTTGAGCAACACTGTCAGCAGGGTTTCTCAAAGTCCTCCAAAGTGCTTGCATCAGCTCGGCACGTACAGGTTGAATATGGTCATACAAGAACTCAGGTTGCAAATTATCCACACATAACTCAAGCGTTCTGAGTCCCTGATTTGAGAAGAAAAAACAAGACGTGTACAGATGGCTAAAATTGTCTCGAAAATTAAAAATTAACATGCCCAATTCCTATAAGAAAAATAATTTTAAATTGGGGGCCATCTAACAGTGGTTAAGATAGGAATATTCCTACTAGAAACACTATGATGTACTTACACTATTTTCTTTTAATTATAATTCTATTTTTTCAAAATTCACTGAACAGTATGGTAGGATCCCAAAATAATGAATTTTCCCGAGCTTTAAAACAGATCAGTATAAATTGAGATGAACAATCCCTTCATTAATAAATTGCACCATAAATACATTTAGCTTCTCCATAACAAATACGGTCATTTGGTAAGCTTAACCCTCCAATGGTTACAGCCGTAAAATCACGTTCAGTTTTAGTGTCGCCTGAATGGTCACGGACGTGAAATTACGTTCAGTTTTGGGTACATCTGAATGGGCACGGGTATGATCTCACGAGCAGATTGAGGTGTGTCTGCATGGTCAAAGACGTGAAATCATGCTTGTGCTTTTCCCCCTTAGCCGCAGATAGGAGTGTCTGGGGGCATTGTCGAGAATACAATGGATAATAGTGTCCATTCAGGGGCATAAAAGGGACTCAAGATGTTCCCTTAGGGGGATTCACACATACTTTTTACATGTTTGTTAACTACCAGCAGTTTATCTACAGGAATGCCATTTTGTGCCTTTTAACCTAAAGTTTTATCAATTCTTGTTAAGGATATTGTTTACAACCTAACGTATATTAAAACCATTTTATAAAGCTTTAAAAAAATTATAAAGTAATGATGTACCTTTAAAATGACCTACTTTGGTGTTGAAATTATAAAATTAAGAGGCTGAAACAAACTTTTCAGATAAGTTCGAAATTTTTATATATAAACTAATAAACTGAGTTATGATTAAAAATTTAATTGTTGGGATACAAAAGTAAATCATTTTAAACACCTAGCACATAAATAGGAAGCCTTTTCTGGACAGTTCTACAGGAAACTTGCAAATATTTGCAAACAATACATGAAAATGTTTCAATGAAATCAAAGATTTAAAAAATAATTATTTGAAAGTTCACATTTAAACGTTGCCTTTCTTGTCTATTTCTGATTTATTTCTTTAGTTATGAATTTTTTTCAATGGGGTATGCTTTCTTAGGTTATTTATTCTAAATTTTAATCAAACCATGTGGTTAAAATATTCATTCTATAAAATGCTTTGTAATTTAGTATTAAAATATATAATTTTTCCCTTGCAGTATCTAAAATTAAAGAAATTTTTTTAAAAAGGTCATCTAATTTATATTTACTTTAACAAGGTCTGTAGAATTATGTCTACTAATAGAAATACATTCTTTATTTCTTAGTCTTTATATGAATCATATCCTGTTATTTTATGTACAATATCAACGCTAAGTTGCAAAAAATAAAAAAAAGACTACTTGGGAAGCAAAAAAAAAAATGGGAAGTAATATTCAACAAGTTACTGATCTGAAAATTAGTTGTTCTTATGATAAGATATGTTAATTATGGGATGATAGGAGTGGGTGTTTTTTGCATTTTGTGACATCAAACAAGGACCTAGAATGACAGCTTGATGTTCATTTGTTAAAAAGGTTATCAAATATTATGTTTGAGTAAGATTAAATTTCAAACATCCACTTAAAATAATTGAAATAGCTTATTGCAAAAAACCCCATAAGTTAGAAAAAAGTGGATTTTGAAATTTTTGTATCTTGTATTTGATTGAGAGACACTTTGATTACTGGAAGAAATAAAACCTATGTTTTTATTTTTTAAACTTCCAGTTTGAGGCTTTGAAATATGTAAATATACATATATACATAGACAAAAAAAAAAAACAAGCTTGCAATCCACCAATGCAGGTGCAGAATTCTTTCAGATTATTTCATTCTTAATGTCAATGGACATTGTGTGCGCTAGTGTTACTAACATGCAAATTTTAAATTAAATGAAAGAATAATTAGTATTTTTTATTTGTAAATACGACATTTAACCTGCATTATCTAAAACATTCCAGATAAAATTTGGCTTTTCGTCTTCAGGATTATTCAAGTTTTTTTGTTTGCTATTTTAAGCTCATGTTTTGATGGCTACAAATGTAGTTAACTATCTATTTTTAAGGTTTTGTTTTCCTTTTGTACTCAGTATTAACAAGATTTTTGGATAAAACACTCCTTTGTAACCACGTGTAAACGCATGCAAACAAGCAACACATGGAGGCGCTAATCAGCAGGAGCTAGTATTTCTTAATTTTAGTTTCTTATTTTTGGAGCTAGTATTTCTTATTATGATTAGGTCCTATTTCGTATAATATCTATTTCTAAAGTATATTTTTATCATTTACGTTCAACTATAAACATGAATTTTGGATTAACACTGCTTTTGGCAAAAAAAAATTTCTATTTTAGGCAAAAATTTTTGAATTCTGAGAAAACATGATCACTTAAATAGGCTAGTGTAATTCAAAAACAATGGAAATTGCAAAATATCCCTAAGAAAATTTTTATATTATGAAATTTCTCAAATTAACAGAAATAATTTATTATCCTATTAAAAAAAATCCAAAATTTAAAAACTAAGACTTCAGAATAAAGAGGAAAAGAAATCTAAGTGATAAGACATTTAAATTTGAAAACTAAGACTTCAGAAAATGTTACTTATTCAGTTTGTTACTTTTCCCCTTATTTTTACAA
The DNA here is from genome assembly GCA_907164885.2 of Dolomedes plantarius. NCBI lineage: Eukaryota > Metazoa > Arthropoda > Arachnida > Araneae > Dolomedidae > Dolomedes > Dolomedes plantarius. Next base: position 109,214,496 of record OU015503.1, read on the forward strand.
ATTTCATGTTAAAAGCTGACCACACAGGTTGCAACTTTCTAAATAAATACGGCTGTCAGAACAGCCTGGTCACAACAGTAGTTCCATTCTTCGAGTGAACAATGAAATGGCTGGAAAGCAGATGTTTCCCACTTATGAGTACATTCATTCTGCAGCATTGCAAAGGGGGAAACAAATTTTAAGGAAACCGTTTGTAAAGCAATTGTATTGGAAGTCCTTGTGCTTTTGGAACTACTTCATGTCTTTAAGAGTCGACCCTTCATAAGAAAGAAAACTAGATTAACTAGATGACCTGACTGACCGTCTGAGGATTTATTCAAATAAAAAGGTTGCTAAATGTGAAAAAGGTCAATCTTGAAGCTTTAACTCTGTTTATATTAAAAAACTCAACTATGGACTATATTGCAATGACCATATTTTCACATTTTCCTTTGCATTATTTTAAACCATTAGGTAGGGATAAAACTCACCTGACTAACTAGAGTCGGAGACCCATTTAGCGCCGATACTAGGGGATCCATAAGCATTGGCAGATAAGGCAATAACGAACTCAAACGCACTGGGACTGTGAGACACAACTCCACAAACAGATCTTTCATGTGTTGTTTATGCAAGCCACTCTGCAAACTATTTAAGCCTGTAAGAAAGTAAACCTATAACATGTCTACAAAATTAAATGGCATAGATTAAATCAGAATACAACATAACACATAACAGCTATGACAAACATTAAAGTTTGCTGATATAAGAATTTTTTCTTTTGGTCTTTAATCTTACTCAGAAGTCAGTGTTTACGGGAGGGTTTTTTAAAATTTATTTACTAGCTGGGCTTCGCCCGGCTATGCTCTGGCTTCACCCAGCTACGATCAAGCCAGCAAAGGAAGACAATGAATGAATCAAGTGAATGAATGACTCAATCGTTGTTTACAACCCAAGAGGAGAATTTGCAGTTCTTTGCATTTGAAGAACCGCGTAGAAAATTTGTGTTAAGTATCGTTCTTTAAAATTCAATTAAAAATCGAAATTTTAAGATAAGACTTGAAATGAGGTTTATATGAATGAGAAAGCTTTCATCTTCCAGATGATGTAAATATTTTCTTTGTAAGATAAAAACTCTAGGAGCATCAATATTACATCCACATATGTGACGATATTTCTCGAAAAAGTGGGTTTAGTATTTTGATGAAAATATTAGTCTGTTTTAAATTTTTAAACAAATGAGGTCTTGTTTGAAGGAGAAATGTCTGTAGTCTTAGATTGTAAAAAGATCAAAATTCTACGATCATTTTTTGCCGATATCATAATCTGAAGTTAAAAAACAAAATATCCCATAAAACATAAAATAAAAAAAATTTCTAGAATAAAATTTAAAATTCGGGCTTCAAGGTGCACTTTCCCATAGTCTGTACTACCCATGTGCCAAATTTCATGGCTGTAAGTTTCATAGGCCACACACACGTACACACGGAGAGTGTGACCGACAGACAGAATCGGACCTTGCTTTATTAATAGATTTTAATATGTACAATCTGTCCTGTAAAACAGGGTTTCTTAACCCCTTAAAGCACGAGTTTTTTTTCGGAAAAACTGGTAAAAAATGAGTTTTTTGACAGAAAATGAATATATATAGATATAGTGTAAGTTATTTTTTGCAATTTCAGTTGTAGGGGGTAACTAGGGAGTGGGGATGGGAGACATAGCAGTCTGTCAAAGTAAAAGAACAGCCAGGGTTTGCTACAAAAGGAAATCTCCATGGTGCAACATTTGGTTGATTTGTACAAATTTGATACCAATTTCTTGCTACAGCCAAAATCTCGTCATCATTATCTTCAGATTCACTTCCATCACTCAAGAGATCACTTTCGTCGCTGAAACTTTGTGATAAATTGGCATATTCAAAATCAGTCATTATGAGATAACTTTTTCTAAACAAGTTACAAAAACACTTAGTAAAAATTAATTTATGGTTAACTGTTTACTTTTATGATATTTAATGTAATAAAAATGGATATATTACCTTTACCATTCCAAGCAACTGCTTTATAACAAAGAATTCCTAACAAACTTAAGCTAATCATCAAAATGCACCACATAGTTTACACAAGAAAAATGCTGCATAGTGGTGCCATCTATGGTAAATAAGTTTAATTACAATCTAGCCTATCTATTTTTACTAGATCGGATCTCAGATGGGCATTAGAAATAAAATAACGCTAGATACAAGAGCACCCGTGTCAGACACGGGCAAATGCGTTAAAACTCTTTCCATCCATGACACCTTTTAGCCCAAGAAAATTTTGCATGACCCTGGGTATATACATAAAATATACAAATAAACCATCAACTGATAATAAATCAATGGAAGAAATTAAAGCAAAGAGACTGGTTTTTCTGTTATGTATTCATGATGCAATTCCTGATTTTAACTGAATATTTTAAATCAAAATAGTTTTCATAATTATCTTCGCTAACTAGTATTGAAGATTTTGTAGGGGCACATCAGGTTGAAGGGACACCCCTCGCACACAGTTGACAAAGTTTTGTGACCCAATATGGGGTCGCAACCCATAGTTTAAGAAGCACTGCTCGAACACAATGGTTCTTAACCTCTTGTTGATCAGGGACCACTGAACAAAAAAAAATTTAATTTTAAAAATAAAATTTTTTAAATGATAGGGTCCCTTTCCCAACCAATGCTTTTAGAGGCAAAAATTGATTTCATTTTTTGAACAAACAAACTACACAAGATTTATTAAAGTTACACTTAAATTTTCTACATTATCTTTTTACCACCTGAAAATATGTTTGCATGCAATTTATTAATCCTTTCCCTAATAATTTTTTATATCTTTATCCTACTTCCCTTTATTCCCTTAATTCTCAATATCTTTCATTACTATGTCTACACGGTTCACGCCCCCTTTTTTTTCTCTGCTTCATCTGTTAGTTTAATGGTTGTGCCCCCATGTGTGGTCTAGGGATCAGAACTACTCCTTTTGTGCCAGTCTCAACTTTACACACCATTTCTTCTATAATTTTCATTCCCATGTTTATATCAACAATTACTATGATCCTTGCAATCATTCATAGTGACAATCACACCCATGCTCCTTGGCTTGACCTATTCATTAGATCAAAATTGATAGTTTTTGGATTTTGGATTATCAAGAAGCTTTTTTTACTTCATTCAAAACCTGAACAATGTACAGGTGGAGGGAACTTTTATGAAATAGAATTTGCAAAAGACAATCCAATTTTGTTTGAAAAGATTCATTCGTTTCAGTAGAAAATTTAGATTCCATTATTTAAAAATTCTATCAAAAAATATTCAAAACTACTGGAAATGCATAAATAAAGGACATTTTTCTATGACCAGATCACTGTATAGTCCCCGTTCTGCCAAATGAAGTCATTTGTCTGTTCCCAAGGGTAGAAAAGGAGTTTCAATTCTGCTAAAAGGTGAATCTTAGATCAAGCAATGTATAGCTTTCTCTCCCATTTTTCAACAGCATTTTCCACTTACCTTAAAAGCTGTTCACAATAGTACAGTTATTCCTTGAATAACATGGTACTTAAATTACACCGAAACTCTAATAATATGGTAGTCAATTGTGACAACCCTTGAATAACACTGTACTCGAATGACACGGAAATTCAAATAAAATGCGACAACCGTAGGAAAACACTGATAAATTTGCGAAATTCCCTGTTAATACAGTTGACAGTTATGGCATTTTATGAAATTTTAAAAATTCACAATTGTGTTCTTTAAAGTATACTTTTTGAATCGAATGTCCATTTTTATATGAAGCTCAAGTCGCAAATTGCCCAGTTTTGAATTACGTGGAACCAACTAACCATGTTATTCAAGGGCCGACTGTATTTAGCATGTGATAGAACTATTGGGTTCATAGAGCTTTTGGAAAAATAAAATATAATTTGATGGACACTTCCAAAAACTTAAGCTAATATAAACAAAACAGTTGAAAATAGAAAGGTGACTGATTTTGCACATAACATTATAGTGCTTGCAATACCAAAATGTAGAAACAAAATTTAAAAGAATACTGGCTTAATGGTTGTACTTTTAGAACATTAAATCTATAATAGGGTCCATATTTCAGATATTTTTGAAAAATCTCAAAGGACAATTAATGAACTTCGATATTTTGCCACAATGGCAGAATTTCTACATTTTCAATAAAATTGACTAAGTTTTCCCAAATTGTAAAATTTCTGGGCATATTCAAGTTTGAGGACATCCATGAATTGTTAAGTCATAACATTTTTAAAAAATGTATATTTGATAAGCTGAAGTACTCAAATACACCCTCCTAAAAAATTTATCCCTTGACAACATTTATGAACTTTCTAGTGTACCTTGTCTTCCTTTTCTAAAATAAAAATAAAATCCTTAAATCTAGACAGATTATTATAAAGACAATAACAAATTACTGGTAAAATCTAAAGATAACTAATAAAAAAAGCTTTACACCAAACATGAAATTAGTTATGCAGGAAGAGGAAGCAAAAAGCAGAAAAATGAACCAGAAGTTGACATACACATTTGCTGTGCAAAGGAAAATAAGAGTACTCAAAAACTAAAGCAGTTGGATTTCCCCGACTGGACAAGTTTTATCAACCTCTCAAACATTAGATTGTCCACAAGTTTTTACCTTTACCTTTTTTTAAATAACCTGATTTTGTACACATTTACCCAGACCTGCAGTTTATAATTTGCACATAATCAACTACACACAGGCAAGACAATAGGTAGATATTAGTTGCGCTCATTAGAATTCTGTAATCCAATCAACTACCTACTACATGAACAGTGCAGACATTGATATTTGATCAACCATAGGGGGACTTGTGCTATAATCAAGCGATTTTTAAAGGATCATTTCTTAAAAAGCATTAAGTTAGATTATTCATATGTCAGTTTTTCCAAATCTTTAATTTAAAATTTTATATAGCAGATTCTAAAACATAAAATGTACATACATATAAAAGTTCTCACTGTTACAGTAAAACAAGGACTATAATACTAACAGTGTTTTTTTTTAAAAAAAACTTAAGCCTGCTATGTACTAAGAAAAAAAAAAAATCTTATTTCCCTTTTCCTCTTCTTGCACACTCTTGTGGTGGGAGGAGTCCAGTAGACAGTTCGAGAATTCCACCCCCCTTAGGATTGACATTTTGAAGGATTGTAATGGCTCTCTCTATAGGGGGGGGGGGGGGGGTTAAGCACTGCCCCCAAATTTTTTATTTAATATATATTTTTGTCAACTATTTACAGGTACATAAATGCCGATAATCAAATGAAATTGGTATTGTCAGATAGCCCGAACTTTTCTGCAAAGCGCTACCAGATTCATTTTATAAATCTCGTCCACCGAAGGAATTTATGAGTGTTTAAAAACACTATACCAGATTTTTCTCCCAAATAATTTAAATTTTAAAATATTAAGTGCATTTTTTTTTAAAAAAGGAAAAAGTACACAAATGTAAAATTTCTTTCTCTATGATGGAGTAAAATTTTTTTTTTTTAAATCTTTGAATCCAAGCCGGCAATCTGTGGACACATTTTCTCCATAGGTTAACATTGAGGTGAGAGAATCCAATGGGGTTAGTACATAGCAGCCTTAACTGTAGAACACTTAAACTTTAAAACTGTATGATTCCAGTTTCAATTCCCTTCCACATGAAATCTACTGGAATAAAATAACTTAAATAAGATAACCTTGTAGTAAATTAGGCAAGAGTGGCAAAAATTCTTGATACAACAGGTCATGACTTCCTCCTCCTATGGATCTAAAAAGTGCTCGCAACAGCAAAAAATAGTTGTATGGCTCTTTGGCACTCAGAGCCAATTCCATTGATCTGTTCACAATTTGGTGGAGGTAAGGCTACAAGAAAGAAAACAAATATCAAAATTTTAGGAACTGACAGATTCAAAATTAATTATTTTAAGACTACCCTCCTCTTCAATTGCAACCAGACACATTCAACGCATGACAAACTTGAATAGACTCCTCCAGATTGTGAAGGATAACAGAATGGTTAGCCACAGATATTTATTAACACCCATTTTTCTGAACATATCAGCAAAGATTAGGATGTTCTATCAATTCAGTTCATATAAGATTCATTTTTACTAATAATTACTATAAACTTTAGAGTCAAAATATAGTAATATAACAAAGCAAAGGAGATGTTTAACTAAGCAAGTCAACAAAAGCTATATATTCAGCAAGTTCTTTTATAAACATCAAGCTGTTTTATTACCAATGCATCATATTTACTAATATTTTGACAAGACTTCACACACTTATCAATAGCGCGACATTTCTTGTGTTCAAACCTCCTAGATATGAACACAAAACAGTAAAGAATAAAGCCTCCAATCATATGAAAAGACTAGCTGAAAACCCGCACTTCGCTACGGAGTACATACAAATTAAATACAACGGTCAATGTATGCAATTAATGCCAAAATATATATAATAAATGTGACGATCAATATATACAATTGATGTAGAAAAAAATATATATTTATAAAAAAACCATAAGGGATATTTTTATAGACAAAATAATGTCCAATCGTCTGCCGCATTAGCAATAAAAAAAAAAATTTTTTTGGTCTATTTAGTTGTTATGCACGTGACGATAAATTTATTGAAAGTACCAGAAAAAGAAATCACGTGATCGGCATTTAATAAATTAAATTCTAAAAATGAATCTTTAAAAATTCCCCAAAAATCAGAAAATGGAGGTAAAGATTCGAAAAAGATTTCATTTTAAATGAATTTTTAGGGGCTTTCTCGTGATATAAATTTTCTAACCCTCGAATTATTTTAAATGCAAACTTAAAAGTTACCAAAACAGATTAAAAGTTTAATTTTAAAAAAAATCTAAGAATTTTTCAAAAATCTTAGTGCACCCCTGCACCATAAGAAGAATCGCCATGCAAAATTTCAGCTCCTTAGGTCCAGTGGTTTGGTCTGTGCGTTGTATGTCAGTCAGTCAGTTACGGAACTGTTTTATATATATAGATTAAAACAGTTCCGTATCCCCCAAAAAAATAAGGGTTTATTTTTTTTTGGGGGGGAGGGGGGCAGTAAAACTAATAAAACAAGCAGAGGAAGAATTTTACTCTAAGGGTTCTCCATTTACTCTTAACATGTGAAACTTAAAATGAAGGCTTTTTAAAAAGTAAACCATAGAAATAAACAAAATTAAAATTCAAGCATAGACTGCTAAATCACTATAACATAAAACATATCCTGCAAAGAAAACATTTTCAATAGAGGATAGCGCAGAAGCTTCATATCCCCATAATGAAAAAACAAATAATCCAACAGATATAGATAAAATTATACTAAAATAGACAAAAACAAACAGAAATCAAGCACTCTGGGCATCCATGCACCAGCGGCAAGATTCTGCATGAGAGCCGGAACTGAACCATAAGACGACAGAGGTAATCGACAAGTCACGTCATCAGGGGGCCTAACCATGTCAATTACCTCAAGGGGAACTTTCTGAATAGGATGCAGATAAGCCCAAAAGACATCCCAAGGCCCCGAGTCCCCCAAAGAAGCAATTAGTCAAGAAGAAAATGAAAAGACAAACACAACTTACAGTATGGGCTCAACGCACCTTACATGCAAGCACACAAAAATCCTAATGCAATATAAACGGTGCCCACACACCCTAATTCCGTAAGTGACGGTTATAGCGAAACAGCAGCCAGTACTCGCCTAATGGTTACGTCATTGTAACATTACTATAGCTCCACCCCCCATTACAACTTAACCAAAAACAAATACTATTCTAAACATCTTTAAAAATTCCTGAGTCTAAATGCCATTTTTTTAAATCTTTTAAATTACCGAAATTTTTAGGGAAATCGTTTTTTTAAGTTTTCCTCGAAAATGCTACATGCCTTCAAAAAATCCCCAGCATTGTTACATATGTTTTTTATTCTGTAAAGTTGTGAGTAAAAAATATAATAAATTTTATAGTTTAAGTTGCTATGGAAATTGTTAAAAGTAATAACCTCGAAGTTAAAATCTAACCTTTTATCATAAATTCCTAATTTTATTTCCCTATTTTGAATATTAATTTTTAAATCCAGATAAGTCGCACAAAGATTATTTTTGTTAGTCCGGTTTAAAGTAAGTTCCTTTGGGTAGATTTGATTAAGAAACTCCAAATCGTTACAGTTAAAAATTATGAAGTCATCAATATATCTAAATCCGGTAATATTATTTGTTATTACCGGAGAAGTCAGTTATGAAATTTGCTCAAATAATACCTATCAAAAAATTAACCTTACCAAAAAAGAAATAGATAATAAATTTTTTGCTAAAAGCTAAAATCCTAAGTTTAAGATTAATAGCATAAAATACCCTTACCTGTTTCCTACAATAAAATTCCATAAAGTACCTACTAAATTTAGGTTTGTTACATGTAGTACAAATTGTTATAACACTTTGTTCAGTAAAAAGTTCTTTAGCTTTTTAAAAATTATTCTAAATAAAATTAAGATTACCGAAAATAGCTTTATTATAAATAATAACCAGGATATTCTACAATTTTTAAAAAGTAAGAATATAGATAGCATATACACGTTTTATTTTGAAAACCTGTTTACCAGTATTCCGCATGATAATTTAATGATTATATGTTCAGAAATCTATGATGCTTATTTAGATAGTACTTTAATCTTAAAATGTGACTGGATTGATTTATGTAAATTTAATATTTTTGAAAACTATCTCTTTAACGGCTTATGTTTCTTTAAACAGATAAAGGGTATACCTATGGGAAATAGCTACTCTAGTGCATTTGCCAACCTATTCTTACATTTTTACGAAACTAAATTTCTTAACTCAAATAATATTACCGGATTTAGATATATTGATGACTTCATAATTTTTAACTGTAACGATTTGGAGTTTCTTAATCAAATCTACCCAAAGGAACTTACTTTAAACCGGACTAACAAAAATAATCTTTGTGCGACTTATCTGGATTTAAAAATTAATATTCAAAATAGGGAAATAAAATTAGGAATTTATGATAAAAGGTTAGATTTTAACTTCGAGGTTATTACTTTTACCAATTTCCATAGCAACTTAAACTATAAAATTTATTATAATATTTTTTACTCACAACTTTACAGAATAAAAAACATATGTAACAATGCTGGGGATTTTCTGGAGGCATGTAGCATTTTCGAGGAAAACTTAAAACGATTTCCCTAAAAATTTCGGTAATTTAAAAGTTTTAAAAAAATGGCATTTAGACTCAGGAATTTTTAAAGTTGTTTAGAATAGTATTTGTGTTTTTGGTTAAGTTGTAATGGGGGGTGGAGCTATAGTAATGTTACAATGACGTAACCATTAGGAGAGTACTGGCTGCTGTTTCGCTATAACCGTCACTTACGGAATTAGGGTGTGTGGGCACCGTTTATATTGCATTAGGATTTTTGTGTGCTTGCATGTAAGGTGCGTTGAGCCCATACTATAAGTTGTGTTTCTCTTTTCATTTTTCTTCTTGACTAATTGCTTCTTTGGAGGACTCGGGGCCTTGGGATGTCTTTTGGGCTTACCTGCATCCTATTCAGAAAGTTCCCCTTGAGGTAATTGACATGGTTAGGCCCCCTGATGACGTGACCTGTCGATTACCTCTGTCGTTTTATGGTTCAGTTCCGGCTCTTATGCAGAATCTTGCCGTTGGTGCGTGGATGTCCAGAGTGCTTGATTTCTGTTTGTTTTTGTCTATTTTAGTATAATTTTTTTATCTATATCTGTTGGATTATTTATTAAAATGAAGGCCTTTTCTTTAAGGCCACTTCTAACACTTAAGGCTATATAACTGATGATATTCCAACATGGCATTTAAATTTCCATCGAAACAAAACCATTTTTTTCCATATCAAACTATTATTGATGTTAGCTATTGACATTCCATGATTAATCATATGAATTACATAAATATAACAATGTCAAAATATTGCAGATTTACTTAATATCTATAACAACCCTCCTATGTTATAGGAGGTACCCTATAGTTAACTTGTGAATTAAAACGAATCTGAATGAATACTGTTAAAAAAAAAAAAAAAAAATTTGTAAAATGCTATTTCAGAGCATATATTGGCTAAGAATTTTATGCCATGCAATTTTATTTCCAGTGCAGTAGGATTAAAGTTTTAGGGGTTTTAAGTATAGGTTTGGAGTTTGGAATAGGATCTTTTTAAGAGCCACAAAAACTATTCAGAAAATTATGGCTTCTTTATTTAGTGCCTAGTGCAATAAAAAGCATACAATAGATACATAATTTATGTAAATAGAAAGGCTTACTCTAAGCATCATCTCATTTTCAGCAGGGAACAAGGAAACAGATCCAAACACTAACTTAAACAACTTTAAGTATAAATTTGAGCGATCCATATTGGCTGAAAAGATAAAGAGGATTATTAACTTTATATTCCAACAAATGACAGTAACCTAAAAACATTAAATAGATACGTACATCCCATTTCCTCCATGCGCTTCAACAAATACTCTACTAATATAGTAGCAAATATTGGCGAAGTAGCTGTATTGGCTAGGAAGGAATTTGCCAAAATCTATAAAGAAAGAAATGCAATAATACAAAAAACAAAGAAGTCATATGCATTCATTACAGAACTACAAAATAATTCAGTTTCCTGACAAATACCCAAACTAAGATATTTGAAAAGCTAACCTTTCAAGGTTACATTGATAGAAACTGAATTTATTACTGAAAATTACAGTAATATTTTAGGTGGTCATACATTGATTCAAAAGAAACACCATAAAAAGGTGGGAATTCTGCATCATAAAAACTGTACACCACTTTTAAAAGGCTGCAATAAATATTATCAACACCACACCTAACATCTGATCAGTAAACTTGCCATAGTTTCTTTCAATTACATACAGGTGATCAATCAAGTGACTGAAAAGAAATTGATTTCCTTTAAAAAAAAAAAAAAAAAAAAAAAAAAAAAAAAAAAGGGGGGGGGGGGGTAAAAGCAACTCTTCCCATTTTGAAGTCAATTATAAGCATTTCACCATACATTAACACTTTTTTCAATTACTTTCCTTATACCATAGGAAATTCACAGTTAGAAAAAGTTACATCGCTTAACAACTACCTATTAAAATACCCAAAACATAGTTGGAAAAACCAAGAAAAACTTATGTAACTTGCTTTTATCAATGGATCAGTTTTAGCATACAGGATGAAAGTTTGTAGCTGTTTCATGAGACGTAGAGAGAAAAAAAAAAACCTAAATGCTGTTAAAAAAGTATCTTAACTATTCTGGGAAAAAAAAGAGAAGCAAGTAGATAAATTTTAGAACTAGTATCAAGAACCTGCCAAAGATATGTACACCATCTGAATTGCATGAATTGGCAATCAGGTTCCAAATAAATATTCAACAACATGGGATATTACAAAATATTTGATGAATAATATGGGGGAAAAGAGCCCATAAGCTACATAGGTAGTCCATAAAATGTACCCAGTCAAAGTTATCAATTCCCTTTTTAACCCTTACGTTGGCTCATCGGTCTAGGAGACCGCTATTGCACCTGTTCTGAAGGGTGAGGTGGTGGTATCACACTGTTGAGGGTATGCGAGTTCTTCAGTCCAGTCCTGACCTTCAAGTACAACACATCTGAGATTTTCGCCTGCTCGTATTGTGTCGGTAAATTTAAACTTTGTAAAACATAGTCGGTCTTTTGGACCGATGAGCCTTGAACAGATTTAAATTTTTGTCGGTCGGTATGACCGATAAACCTCGAACCGTACTAATTATTGGTCAGTCTGCATGCATTCTATTTCCAAGATCTTTATTTTATTGTTGTAACCAGCATGGCTGGAAGAATTCCTCCTGTTTCACAACGAACCAGACATTTTGTCTCTCTCGCACTATTACAGATTGAGGAATCAGATTCTCAAATTTTTGTTGAATAATCTATTTTTTTTATTTACCCTTTTCAAGAATGAGGTGGCAGAAGTTTTGCATTAATGACTTATAACTGTGAAAAACTTGCAAAAATAGGAAAATATCCCAAATTTATAGCATGGTGGTCTGTGAGACCGATGAGCTGGGGAACAGTATAAAAGACAGATGAGCCGATGTAAGGGTTAAGAGAGGAACTAATTAGTATAATGATCATTAGGGGGCATCCATTAATTACGAGAGGCTTTTAGGAGGGGGGGGGAGTCTAGCCGAATCTCACCCAGTCTCACGTGGGGGAGAGGGGGGGTCTCGGCAAATATCACGCAATTTTTTTATCCCCACAAAAAACAGTGTAAAATTGCGAGAAAACTGGGTTATATTAAGTAAAACATGTTTCTACACTAAAATATGGCTAAATCCTACACAATAGTTCCAGTAGTCACTCTTGAAACCACACACGAGTCCCCGTGGACTGAATTACAATGAATATTCTTTTATGAATTTTAGTAGTTCCTTTTTAAGTATTGTTCGATTTTCTCACTGTGATTCTAGACTACATTCTTAAATACTAGTCTTAAATAAAAATAATTACGCAAATTATGTTTTTTAAATAAATCCAACGCAATCAAGCACAGATTAACGTATTTACACTAAAAATATGCATTTTGAAAAATCTCTCGCGAGATTAGGGGGGGGGGGGTGTCAAAAAATTGCCAAAGTCGCCTGACGTAATTATTGGACACGCCCTTATACCAATGATGATTCTCTTGATTCTTTTGGCATGGGGAGGGTTATATTCCAGAGACTATTGTGGGAAGAAAAAAGAAAAAGCCTTGAACAAATAAAAATGGGAGATAAATTTTAGGTTCCACCCAAATATGCTTTAAAAATTTTTAAAACAATAATTTTCATACGAAATTTTGATTTGATTGACTGAACTTTAAATAACAAATCTCATTTTTAATTACATTTATATGTGGTATTTTTTTTAAATTGAAGTGTGGCAGTTGCAAATGGTTCAAAATAAATTTAATTTATTTTATTTATACATACATATAATATAATGCAATCATTCAGTGTCACTACTAGACAATAAAAGTGCCCGTTTTCTGTTTTGAAAGTGAAAAATCACTTGCATCACTAGCAATATTTTATAGTGATATATCGACAAGTTTCTTGAACAAAATTTACATTAAGTGTTTCTTTTGTTTCACCGGTTTTTAATACGAATTCGGTTATCAGATGCTGAGATTATGTTTTTGTTCTTTAAAATGATTCTGCATAACGTCCATAATTTTATATCATGTTGGAATGGGTGGGGAACCCGCGGCCTTAAGGCTGCATGCGGCCTGTGGGATCTTGTTCGGCCTTCAAATTATTTTAGGAATTGTTGCTATGTCAGTTATTTATAATTTAATACTATTTTTCTATTGTATTTCTTTATAATGTTAAAATTATTTAAAAATAATTCTACTTATTTTTATTTGAAGTGGTATTTAAATATGTAGTTGTTTATTAAAATTTAAAAATCTGGATATATGTGCTTACATAAATAAAAATACCAACAGTGAAATATAAAATATTACAGTGGTATCTAGGAATCTTATAATTTTATAAAAAAATAATGATTAATGTTATAACAAGTTTTTACCCTTATGTGAATACAAAAATTTTTATATTGTAACTTTAAGTCAAATAAATAAATAAGGACTTAACAAAAAAAAAATTTTCTATATAATGCACCAAATTGTTAAAACTATACCTAACTATAATAATTTCAGAAAAGTCATTTATAGGTACATCAGCATATGCGGCCTCCTTTATTTCTACCTAATTTACATGTGGCTTCTAATGGTAAAAAAAATTCCACACCTCTGGCATAGGTTGTTCGACATTATCCCATTTGTAAGAAATTCATTTCCAAGTTTACTGGCTAGTTAGAGGCCTCCTAGAATTTTACTTGCATATAGCGGAACCACTCCATTATCACTACTAAAAACTAACATGGAATAGTCTACATTCTCTGAAATATTGACAACATTGCACTCAGAAATTTTTTCTTTTTAGATTTAAATCGTGAAAAAAAAAATTCTTTTACTTGGACTGTAATATTTCAAAACCATGAAAACATAAATTTAAAAAATGCTAGAAGAGAATCAAGTGTATATTACTCAGAACATAAACACAGTGTGTTATGAACAGCTTCAACATCAACATATTTTTTAAAAATTCTGTTTCAGAAAACTCTGAAAACATACATGCTACAGATTAAAAAAAAAATTTAATAAGTAGAATCAAGCCTTACTTGCAACGCTATGTTCTTATATATACGTTCAACCATATACTGAAAAGAAAAAATAACATTAAAATCTCATTCAAATGAACACTAGAATCAAACAATAAAGTAACTGCCAAATTACTTACATCGATGACAGTTGAGAATACTTCTCGAAACGTAAGAGGGTGCATCATTGTGTACTAAAAGAAATTTCTAATCAGTATCAAAAGAAAAAGAAGTCAAAACTAAGCAAGAGTTGAATATTGAAAACATTCATCTCAGGCTTAAATTCCTTAAATTTAAACTTAAAAGCTCAAACACACTGTAATTTTATCAGTTTTGGAGAGTAAACTTAATTTGAAACTTTTTTTGGGGGGGGAGGGGGGGGGGGATTCTATATTGAAATTAAAGAAGTTAAAACATTTTTAAACAGTGACCACATCAAACATTTGGAATCTTGCTTTATTAAGTGAAATAGGATCCATATTTCAGTTATTTGGAAAATAAAATTTACATTTCATCTTCACAGTCTGGCATGTTTTATCCCAGTCCCTTAGGAATTTTTGTGAAATTCCTACACAGACAGAAATGAGATTTCATCACATGCTACACTATTCATTTTAAGTTATGCTAACTTCTAACAGTGCTCATAATCATTTCTTAGTATACAGTCAAACTTGTTTTTGGTGCGGTAGATAGGGACTGCAAAAAACCAAAAAAATTTCAGAAACTCCCTAAATAGCTATAACAAATAATTTTTCACAACATATTTAAGGAAAAAAAATTTTATGCAGTGGAGAGAGACCACAAAAAGTCTCACTTAGAAAATATGTGAAAGCTTTACGAAATGGTAAGAAAGTGCTTTCCAAACAAAGTAAATTAACTTACACATGAAAACATTTAAATTAATTTCTCATTTAAACATGGAGAAATTTTCAAAATGTATGATAATTCAATACTACTCGTATTCCAAAACTAATATTCTTGTGAAAAACTGGTTCGTAATCGCTTTCGTCACTTTAAGATATTAAGAGTATTTTTTGTTGCCATGTAGCCAGTGATAAGTTTTTGCGACAACAGTCATGTGATCAGCTGCTTGTAAAAGTTGTGATAGCCAGATATACACAATTGAAGCTCTTTTTGGAATTTTAAACTTTCCAGAATTGTTATCTATTTTAAGACTTTTTTACACTGAGAAAAGGGGAAAAAATGATGCCAACACTGTTGAGATTGAATTTACCTCACGGCAAACTTGCATATGATGAACAGAATCTCTATACATATTCATATACTGCATTAAATAAAAAATACAAAAATAGAAGAAAGTATAAAAGACCACATAAAAACAGGTTCGACTGTACTTTAACACAAATTATCAGCAGTTAGAGCTCAGTCACTGGACTCGGCAGGACATTGATTATTCTTAAATAGCATTTAAGAAACTTTATACTAAAAAAAAATGCATGTCAGTTTTAACCCGCTTCAAAATATTCTTGATGTCTCCTCAATACAATTATTAAATAAGCAAGTTCAATGATCCAGCATATAAATATGAAATTCATTTTAGAGATCTAAATACCACAATACATCAAATCTAGCAAAATAAATTAATTCTAAGACGCATGTTGCTTATTATATCCTCCGATTTATAATTTAGTGGCCTTTGAATTAGGCTAATCTCTTCAGAGGAAAAATTACGAGAGATTCAGAATTAGAAAAAGCTTTTGAGTCTGTGCTTATGTCTTTAGAAAAATATTCCTTCCAGAGTAATGATACAGAGTTTAAAATCTAAGCAGTCAAATACAATTCAAGTGTATATAGATGTATACACAAATATTCAACATTAAGTGACTAAAGAAGAGTTCTCTAGAAGTCATGAAGAAATTTGAGAATTATAAAATCAGAAAAACTGAACCAACATAGCATTTTAACATGCCCACAAGCATATACCCAAACACAGCTATTTTCCCAGAGTGCTAATCTTGCACCAAATTAAACCCAAGACCTTGACAGCTGGACTTCTCATTAGCAAGTTCCATTCTTTCATAACATTCCTCGTGTACCTATTATGACAAGCTAAACATTCATAATTTCAGCTTTTCTTCCAGATTTGTCTCATTCCAACTCTGCTAAACATCTAAATCTCCTGGCTATATATTATTAAAAGCATCCTGCAACATTAATGTCATTCACTTGTGTTAATTAGCTCTACATGCATGATAGAGGAAACACTTTATTCAGATGTTGATATGCTGTCATATCCTCACCAATAATACAAAATTAAAACTTTATACACAAATTATTCCTAGTTAGTTTTAAATATGCAAACTTTATAAAACATGATTGTGAAAATTTTAAGTGAACAGTTTGATTAATTTCCCATTCCTACACCTCTTGAGCCTGAAAAAAGCATATTTTAATTTCTCAATTAAAAAAGTCCTGGAGCCACAGCAATATATATCTATAAACTTACTGGTCATGCATTTTTGAATGAAAGAAATACCTTTAAGGATAAAAATGTTTCAACCCCCAGAAATAAATGTATTTTACGAATGGTATGGTGCAAAATGTAGGCAAAGAAACCAACAATTTAAAAAACAGAAAAAACAAATCTAAGGCCCATACCTTTCCTATAGGTCAAAGTGGGTAGAAGTTTCAACATGAAACCTACCAACTCATGTGCCTATATGCATCTTTAATACAGGCTATAACTAGCAAATTTCAATGCCTTTCCTTTAAGAATGTCTAGAGAGGGGTAGTATTCGGCATACTTTATACTTTAAATAGGAATTTTTAACAAATCATCCAAGTAGTGCACAATAATTACATACAAATCAATGCAAATTACAGAATCTGAATTGGAACTTAAATTCAATTAATCTACTTAAAACTGACCATAACATATTTAAGAAATATTCAGATTTGGATCAAAACAGGCAAATGCACAGATCAGAAAATCAATGTGAACACATTCATAACACTAATTTGAAGAGAACTTAATTTTTTTATAGCAACAGCTAGCTCGTTACCTGCTTTCACAGGCAAGCACTGTGAAAGCAGTACAAGTGCCTTCAAGTACTTTATACTTTCAAACAAAATTTACTACACCTGAAATATTTTATATAATTATAAAAATACATACAACTCCGGCTAGATGCTCTAGAACTTCCTTTTCTTCTTTAGATCTTACAGTTTGTATGCTAAAAGAGTTTTGAATAGATTAAACACAATTTAGACAAAATTCAATTACTTCCAAGCAGGAAATCAACATTTACACAAGTTGCAACTACTATGGAATCTCGATCTATCGTTTTCAAAGGGACCGTCTGAACTGAACGATAAATGCAGAAAAACGATAGATGCGGGAACATAACAAATCAGTATGACCATCGGGACTGAGTGACATAAATGACACATATGGAAAAACGATGATTCTGAGAACAATCGATTGAGAATCCACTGTATTTACTTACTAGAGGATACCAATTGTAAAGAATGATTTGTAAACTACTTACAATAAAAACCTTTTGCCTTTGAGAAAGGGAAAAGAGAACTGTCCTCTTTTAGAGACAAGATTGTAACAAGTGCCCATCTCCACACTTTTATATCGGTTTCATTTTAGCCTCAATTTTACATTACTAAATTTGACTATCCATACTGATACCTCACCACAGTGGTCGGCAAACTCATTTGTCAACAGAGCCAAATGTCAAAAGTACAACGACTGAAATATCTTTTGAGAGCCAAATTTTTTAAACTTAAACTATATAGGTAGGTGCATTGTTATTAATTTAATTAGGATACTTTAAAGCTGGCGTTTGATAAGAACGTCCTCAATCTGAATAAGGTACGTTCGCTGAAGTCGACCCCTTCCATCTCTTTCATCCACACTCGTATTGAATACTTATTTCGTCTAGCTCCTTTCTTTCATTCTCTCTGTATGTCCAAACCATCTCAACATACCTTTCTCAATCCTCGACACTACATCTTCTATCACTCCACAGCGCTCCCTAACATTAACTTAAAAAAAAACTTTAAGTACAGTTTATTAAGTCTTAGTTAAACTATAGGTACGTTGAATAAAACTTGATATCATACTTATCGATATTATTTATTGATAAAAATAAATTTTAAAGCACCCATAAAATTAAATCATGACAATAACAGACAAACACTAATATGAACAATGGCTTTGCATATCCTTGGAAAGTTTGGGTAAGTCAAGTTTGTATGTTGCTTTTTATTTTAGGCACGATTCGAGGTTCTCATCAATAAGATGACTTCTCAATTTACTCTTTTTTTAATTTATAAATAAGGCAGCCCTTGTGCACCACAAAGTACAGCACAAGGCTTACAGAGGTAAGTACAACAAAAAAAACAAAGAATCAACAAAATAACAAAGAAAAACAGAAAAAAGCAAACAAACTAATTACAAACAAGACTAATTAAAAACAGAAGCAGCAAAGGCAATCAATTTACTCTTGATAAGGTTCATTCTTGAAAATGATTGTTCATATGAATATGTAGACCCGAATAAGAAAGAACAGCAAACACTAGTTTTTCCAGCTGATTATATGAGTCAGCAATACTATTCTAGGTGTTAAAAATCATATCTTCCTTCTCCAGGTCTTTCAAAGCAGACCACTTGTGCTGCGACACATTTGTTTATCTCCAATATTTCTATATCATCACAAAGACGTTCAAATTTCGAACTCCACATTTCTTTGTTTTCTAAATCCAGTAACTGCATTTCAAAGTTTCTAATGTCAATATTAAAGGGTTTGGTTTGGTCTTGAAGTGCTACGTCATTTTTTGCTACACGAGGGCAAATTAGACCGGGACATACTGCTTAAAGCCGATTCCGAACGGTTACAAACATCCATGCCGATTGTGGGACTCGAACCCACAGACTCTAGTACCGAAGGCCAGCACCGTAGCCATTCGGCCATCTCCCGGCTCAATATTAAAGGGAGGAAAATTTAATTATGCTACAGTAGCATTAAGAGGTTTTTTAACAGAAACTAACGTCGCTTTGCTGTTTCTGACTTCCTGTAACCTGTCGAGAAAAGCTTCTCTAATATTTAAAAGTGTTGATTTGAAATAGAAAATGTCAATATCAGAATTATTTTCTTGGCGATGTTTCAACAGGCTTGGAAAGTGAATCTAATTTTCTCTATCAAAATATTGAGTAAAATGAGATAATTTGTTTTTTAATGAAATAATTTCTAACATCGAAAAAATTGCGCATCCTTTACCCTCTTGTTTACAATTAAGCTGATTTAGATGAGACGTAACGTCTCCCATGAAATAAAATTTCTGGATCCACTGATCGTTCGTTAGTTCTGGATAGTGAACACCCGTCTCAAGGAGAAAAGCTTTAATTTCTGTTTTTTAAGAAAGAGAAACGTTTCAAAAAATTTCCTCTTGAAAACCAACGTACCTTGTTATGCATCAGAAGATCTGCGTACTCACTCTCCATTTCAACTAAAAATTCTTTAAATTGGCGATGATTAAGAGCTTCAGCTATAATGGAGTTGATAATCTTAATCACCAATTTCATAACTTTGCAAATTTCTTCTGAAAATGACTGCGCACAAAGCACATCTAGATGAATGTTGCAATGGTAATGGACTCATTGTAAGTACCTCGTGGTTTTTCTCTCAAAATAGCAACAAACCCGTTTCTTACGCCGGTCATACTTTTCGCCCCATCTGTTGAAATTGAGACAATTTTATCGAGTAGAATATGAATTTTTTCAATGCACTCAATTACAGCATTTGCTATATCCTCTCCACGTGTTTGACCTTTGAGTGACAATAATTCTAAATGTTCTTCTTTAGAACCTGTAGATGAAATAAATCGTACAAAAAGTGAAACTAGCGCTGTATCATTTATGTCACAAGACTCGTCAACTGCTATTGATAAAGCTAAAACCAATTTAAGATCTTCGACTTGATGGTTGGTTATATTCGAAGACCATTTTGACTAGTCTAGTGTTTTCTACCGGGAGACGCTCTCGGAAGTAATACATTGTAAAACACGATGCAAAGATACGACTTGACGATACGCGTTGATATTTAATCTTTCTGGAAATGTTTTCTTATTAAGTCTCTTCAGAGCACTCGCCTAAAGATAAAGACACATAAACACCAAGTATGTAAAAATATAAATAAGAAAACCAGTCATCACGAAGTTTCAATCGCACTGTACGTGCGCGCCCGTACGTGGTATTTTGTGGAAGAGTCACACTCAAGGGGCCAAAGAGCCACATGTGGCTCGCGAGCCACGATTTGCCGACCACTGCCTCAGCATATAGAGGCATTTGCTCTCAGATTAGTTGCCACCATAGACTAGTTAGTGGTTTACATTTAATCACAGCAATGTTACAATTCCAAATTTCTATTCCAAATTAAGGACTTTCTTTTCAGGTCCCATGTAAATGTCCCTTGAATATCAAATATCCATTAACTATAAGTAAAATATTTGACAAAATTAATAAATTTACTCCATGTTCTCCAATAATTTTATTAACTTACAGTACACAAATAACATTTTGAATAAACCTACAAATAAAAATTAAAATGGTACACATTAAATATTAGAGAAACATTAAAGCCAATAATGTTTACAGAATGTACCAATGAGATCCTAAAAACACAAAATTTAAAGAATCAATTGATTCTTGATCAAACTTAAGCGACCAGAGAGGTAAAAGAACTTGCAAAGTATCAAATTTCAACTGTACTATATATTGATAGTTCAAACTTATAGCTTAGATCAGTGGTTCCCAACCTTTTTCAGCTGGCGACCCACCTTTCCTTATCGGAATACCTCCACGGTCCATGGAGTAAAAAACCTTATTTGTATCGTATCTCTTCTGTATGTATATATATATAATTTTCCATCAAATAGTTTTTCCCCTAAGGCACGTGTGGCCACAGCTTATATAACAGTTATATAATGCGAACGGCATGGAACATTCCAAAACCATCATCCGATATGACGCGCTAGGGTCATGTGTTTGCTTCTGGCCAATTAAAAAGTCAGTGTGCCTCCACCTGGCAGATTTTGGTGCCCTTTCTGAAGCTCTTTGTGTTCAAACCAGCAAACCATCAGGATGTGAGAATTTTGAGCTGCCAAATTGTGACCGGGGCCACCCCGTTCCCCGTTGTTAGAAAAAAAACGGTCTTTTTCCCCCACAGCTATTTTATTTACTTAGCGAGCAGCTCAGCGATACCGTCATCTATGCTTTGCCTATGACGCCATAGAGTTATGCCGTCAATACGAGCGAGAGCAGGTAGGATGACGTCATTACCTATCTACTCGATAATGGAAGCCGAGTCACAACCATGCCCGTGGGCTAATTTGCATATTCCCGTAGCTCACTCATGGGTATCATTTTTTATATATACAGTTTGATTATTGATAAACAATTTGTTCCGATTTGAAAATGGTTGGCAAAATAAGCACTTTGTAGTAAAGTTATTTATTTAACAATAGATGTACGTTTGCAATATATGCAACAAATTGTTTCATACTCACTAACAAGTGTTACTAGGTGAAGATAAAACTACAATTATAAAAGTACACAAAGACCATTTTAATTTTTCAGGCAAAAAAAATCATATAGCTTTGATATAATTACAGTTAAGAAAATTGTTATCACAATCTATCAATATGTAAAATTGCTGTTTTTAAGTAAGTTGCGATTTTTCTTATCTTTTTTGATGGTTTATTCAATGGTTTCTGATAGTTTTAGGATAAAGTTGTGACCCACCAGTTGGGAACTGCTGGCTTAGATGTAATAATTATCAGTAACTACCAATAATGAAATCTTTCCCCTCTTCAAATGTCCTAGCACATTCTCCTTGCAGAAGAAACAAGCAAAAACCAAAGAGCTAAATCACCGATCGTCAGCTGCAACTATCTTACCACCAAACCATTCGACTGAAATCTAAAGATAATTTTATGGACTACTAATTTTGGGAACATTATACATTTATTTCACTTTTAAAATTATTTCAGAGCTCGTTTAAATTGATTCCATCCCATCTATTTTTATCCTATGAAATATCAAAAGACCAAATGCAAAATAACTGTTTTCTGCTATTTCCTTCTGCATATTGTGTTTTATTTATATAAAAAAAAAAAAGTGTCACATTACACAGCTTGCAGAAGGGTAATCAAAATTTCCAAAAAATTAAAAGAAACTTTCATTTAGTAAATTAGCTAAAAATTTAAAACTCATAAAAGAAATTTTTTTTTTAAACAGGCTATTTACAAAAATTCTACTCCAATTTTTTTTTTCCTTAGTTAAGACAAACTGATTCCCTGATTTTCAGGTCAAGAGTGATATCTGCATATGATCAACTATGCAAAGACAGCTGCATGCAAGTCTGCCAGAACAATGAACACAAAATAGAGGGTTCAAGTAAAAAGTACTCACGGTACAGTCCTAGGTTGAGGTTGAGCAGGATTGGGTGTAAGGGTATAAATGTCTAGAGCTTGTAAAGCATACTTTATGAGTCGAATGAAGACTAAGGTTTCTTTCGGCTGAAACTGTTTATTTTGAACCATTTGTCCATCTGAAATAAAACAGTTCAAATAGTTTGGATATTTTGTCACAAACAGATAAATTGTTTAAAAAACCAAGAATTAGAGTTACCTGAAGGCACTTTACATGCGGTTATACCCCATGTTACAGTTTTGACTCCACAAACTAAAGTTTTCACGAGACTTCTGCAGTCAGTAACAGAATAGTTTGTAGCTTGAGATGCTGGAAATCCAAATTTTGTCTAGACAAAGATTGACACTTGGTAAATTGTAGTAAAAAGGAAAGTGAAATTTTTACAATCAAGTTTACAATGCCTATAACAGGGGTGTCAAACTC
The DNA here is from genome assembly GCA_907164885.2 of Dolomedes plantarius. NCBI lineage: Eukaryota > Metazoa > Arthropoda > Arachnida > Araneae > Dolomedidae > Dolomedes > Dolomedes plantarius. Next base: position 109,237,671 of record OU015503.1, read on the forward strand.
GCGGCCCGGCCAATATATTGGAACACAATATATAATAAAATAACCATCGCAGAATTATAATAAGATAGGAAGAATTCGCTAAATGTTTTTTTAATGATACTCTTTTTTGCTATTAAAATGCATATATTGATGTTGAATATACTGTAATTAGGTAAATAAACCTACGTTTCTATTAATATTGATTTTTTTTGTGGCCCACAGATATTTAAACCTTGTTTGGCCCAAGATAGCCTTTCAGTTTGACACCCCTGGCCTATAAGTATGTAGAAATCATCCAAAGAGAAAATTTAATGGTAAAAAGTTAAGACTTCCTTTGCAAATATTTAAGATCTATAACTTGTGAAAATGATAGTTACCCCAGTCCCTTCAAAGCATTTCACAAAATAGCATTCTCATTCTTTCCATGGAAATAAATCACTAACAAAAAAATAAATATAAACTTACAAAATCTTTACAACTTTTAAATTATAGCAGGGATCAAAGAGAAAAGGAATATTTCAATTGCCAATCAAATTTAAATTACTTATCAAGTCTTTTAGAATTCCAGTAGTTATTTTTTTTTAAATGAGACCACAAGCATTGTAGGAAAAAACACATAACAGTAGATTTTTTTCCCTGCTTAACTCATTTCAGAGAGTGGCAAGATTAAAAAAAAAAAAAATTTAAACAGTTTTCAGCTCATGATTACGACTGCTATCAGGAGGGAAAAAGCAAGATTAAATACCAAATATAAGGAAAAATAGGAAACACTAAAAGTCAAATTTAATCTGCTAATTTTAGATTGCCCCTTCCATAGTAGCTTGGTAAATGTAATTTTAGAAGAATTTTGTTCAGTATGGACAATTAACATGATTATCACTCTTGGAAGGTACAACCTAGTCAAAATGACCAAAACTCAAAATTTTGGATCACAAATTCAAAGCATGATTATAAACTAGAAAGATTTACAATTTTAAATTAGTTCCCTTTTAAAAAAAGGTCTACATCTGGGCAAAGGTTTTTTTTGCCTGCCTAGAATTCTTATAAACTTTAATTCCATACAGTCATTCTGTCACAAAGACATCTATCCTAAATAAGGAACCTCAGTTTTGCTTAGTTTCATTTTACTTTAAGTGTATTATTTTTATACATTTATTTCTACTTATAATTGCAACTTTAATTTCAACATTTCTTTGTAGTTGCTCCCCCTCATTTTTTTTTTCAGTTCTCATTTCAAATGTAACTTGTGCCTGAATTTCTCAGCCTACAAAATGTATATTATTTTAGGCTCCAGCCTAGGAAAAGTGAGAAATAATGAAAATTAATTACAGGTAACCCTCCTACAGCACAGCTTCTTACAACACGGTTTCGCTCTAAAATGATAAAAAAAAATTGTGAAAACCTTTGTACAACACTGTACTTCTATAGCACTAGATAACGATTTTTGTTAACACATTTTAAAAACTAAATTACCTTAAAATAATGACGAGAAGGAATAATGAACTATAGTGGCTTTACGTGAAAATGTATAAACAAATAATAATTTATTCATTTATAACTCTATAAAATTACAAGAATGCCTAAACTTAGTTGAAAATCGTGAATCATTTTTCCTGAATGCAGACTCTTCTGCCGAAAGAAGCCGAAAATTCGAAAGGGAGCTGCAAAATTGTCTATCTCCGTACCGTAAATCTATGACCTTGTAAGAACCAGAAAATAACCAAAATTAGATTTTTCTTTAAAGAGGATAGAAGGTGCAAAAAATCTAAATGAAGAAAAAGGCTCTGAAAGTGAAACTGTTCAATCGAAAAAATGTTCTCGTTTGATTGTACTGAGTAGTGATGAGGAAGAAATTTATTAAATTAAGGTCGCATTAAATAAAAGTATTTTTTGTTTCTTTTCGTTTTATACATACATTTATATTTTTAACAAAAATTAAGTTTCTTATATGGAATTTTTTTTAAAAAGTTTGCTTTTAATTTTTTCAGAACGTAACCCCTTTTTTGAACTGTCTCTGGGTTTCATACAACACGGTTTCACATGACACAGCATTTTCTAGGAACCTATCTACCGTGTTATAGGAGGGTTACCTGTATATGAATTTGCTTTCAACAGTTGCTGTCTCAGATAAAGTCAATGTTTTTCCTTCACTTCAACATCAGTTTTGTTTTCTGATTTGGCTGTTACCAGTATTGCTGATTCTGTATATTACATGTCTGTTGACTGATGACAGCTTTTCCAAACAGTTGGTAATTAACTTTGTTTTAAGGCTTTTAGATTGTTTATTACCACCTATAATACTTTAATGACCAGTAATCTCACTTAAGATATTCACAACTTAATAAAATTTCATTTGGGGGCTAAGAATCAATTTTCCAGTTTCAGTCATATTAAAACTCAATCTTTCTCTTTCTGTGGATTTTTAGTCCCATCTCTTCTCTTTATATAAATCAAAAATCATGATGACATGGAAATTTGAAAGCATATAAAATGTAAATCTATAGCAGACCATGTTCACAACAGTAGATTATGGGCCTTTTAAAATTGGGAAAAACTGCATTTTTAGAGAGGTTTTGCTGTATACCAGTGATCCACAACTGCCGTGCCGTGGCAAACTAGTGTGCCGCAAGGTGATCTTGACTGTGCCGAGGTGATTTTATCGATTATAATAAAAAAAAAATTAACCACTGCATTAGTTAGAAATTTTTCTAGTAAAATATTCCATTAACTTTTTGCTAATATGTAATTTCTTTGGGTCAAGATTATACACAAAATAAAAACTTGTTACCATACATTGTTATGTATGATCAAGCGTCATATTTCTGGATTTCAGCTAAAGAATATCCACAAATTTCTGACAAGGACATTGCAATTTTGCTCTTTTTTTTCTATGACATACTTATGGGAACAAAGTTTTGACACTGGTTTTAATAAAAAATGACAAGCAATCATGTTTAAAAGTGTCTTGACCATGAATTTCGAGTAGCTCTTTCTAATATAGAGCCAAATATAAAACGTACATATGTTCATCAAAACAAGCTCAAATCTTAATAAATTAGTTATGTTTAAATTAACTATGATTTATTAGGCCTAAGTAAAGACCAAAAAACTAATTTTAATATAAAAATTTAAAGAGAATTTTTTTTACTTGTAAACTATAACTTTATATTTTTGTTCTTGTGTTTGTGTACAATTCAAAGTGATTTATATAAAACTTAAATTATTATAATTATCTTGATGCATAGCTATTTTGTGTTCTTTTTAATCTAATAAAAACATACATATTGTAATTTATGTATTTGCAAGCTTTTTCTTGTGGTGTGCTGTGGAAGATAAAAGGTTGTGGAGCTCTGCTGTATACCATAGGAGACATAGCTTCTTATGGTAAGGACATCTCTCAGATTAATCCATTGCCAACAGCAGAAGTTACCCATTTGCAAAGCACTAAATTACTTATTTCTCAAAGCAATGTTTAGAGAGAATCCATACTTACTAATCTTTCTTTAAGTATAACATAACTACAGGCATACTTATAGGCATGAAGTTAGCAATGTCAATGTTAAAAGAAAAAAACAGGATTAGTGTGCTACCTTCTCTTCTCTTCCATCAAGCAAACCACTGACATGAAATGAACTGCTCTTTGCCTCTTCTTTGGGTTCTACTTTAATATCAATTGCACCACTTGCATTTAAGGGTGGTGCTTGCCCCGTTGCGGCAACAGGTACAGTCTGCAAAGAACTAGCTGTTGATTGCTGCTGCTGACGCCTGAAATGGGAGACATAATCAACTGAAGGGTGATATAAAACAAAGCCTCTCAAGACAGAAGCTATACAGCTAAGCTTATTGCAGAAATCTGTTCACAGCTTCATTTCATGACACAGTACAATCAGAGTGAAAATTTTAGTAGTCTGTAGTACAATAAAGGAAAAGGAAAAACTGAATTCTCAACTCAACACTGGAAAGGAGGATTTTTTGGTATGGATTCTAATATCATTAGGATAAACTATGCAACAAAAATTTCATGCTCTGAATACTCAATTTTAAATTCATTCAACAAAATGAATTAAAAATAAGCATTTTAATCAACAGAAAAAAAAACTTAAAAAGGAAGAATAGAGTACTGCAGATTAGAGGGGCTTCTATGACTAAATATCTACATATCTGATCTGCAATACTTTATAATTTCTCATTACATTAAAACATACAATAATCTTAGGAAAGTAAATGCAATCGAATACTAATGCAATTTAATATGAATTATTTTAAGTACCTTACATTACTAATATCCATATAGAAATCTAAAGAAATTCCAAAGGCTGGACAAATTTCTCATTTTAGACAATAAGGTTTAATGTTTAAATACTCATTTTTTTGGTAGAGAGCTCTGAAGAAGCAGGAAAATAAACTCAATTTGAGATAAATAATTGAAACTAGAAGACTTCGTGGGAATTTTAATTTCAAAATTTGAGAACAAAAATTTAAGGGAAACAAATACCCATTAATTCAGTCCACACAAAAATAGCTGCTGTGACATGACCTCTATCAAGACTATCCTTAATGCTTTGGCTAAAGTTAGCAATGTGCTCCTCAGTTGACCAATGTTGTCTGAACCCTGCTTCTGTAGGATGTAGAAGGTAATGTGATTCGAGATATCAGTTAAGTCTGTTGACACCCATTTTTGCAAGAATGCTTGTCAGTGAAATTAGTCTATTATTTTCAAGACTGTTTTTCCTTCAACAAATGAATAGCAGCTGACTTTCCATAGTGAAGGCACAATACTATCCCATATTTTATTATAGATTCTGAAAAGTGTGATGATTGCAACTGGACCAGTATGATGAATAAATTCAGAAAGACGTTATAGCTTCAGGATGATTTCCCAGTAAAAGTAATGACTAATTCAAGTTCACATTCATTAAAATAAACGTTGAAAACAGGTCAAGGACTATTATCCATATTTTTTTGCAATTTGTCTATCACTGTCAGTACTCTTCATATTTGAGTTTGAGTAGAAGGTGGTGAAAGCTTTTGCTTTTCTTCATCAAAAAGAAGAGTTCTTCAAAAATGATAGGGGTTTTGCGGATATTTCAGTTTAAATAAAATTGTAAGTTCTCCTACTATGTTCTATAATTTACTTTGGAAATACAATCACTAAAAGTAGAACGCTTTGCATGCATGCATGCAATATCTCGTTTAAAATTGTATCACTACGACTCAATTGTACAATGATTTTAGGGTCTCGTGTTTTCTGTGCCCAGTTTCTGAGGAGATTGAGTCTTCAGCTCCTCCAATATAGGGTCCCAAAAACATTTCAAACGTCTTTGTTTACCATATGGGATAATTGCCTTGTGGTTTTTGTAAAAGAATGTTATTAAAATGCAAAACAAGCTTATCAGGGTAATTTTCATAATTACAAGATAAAAAGAACTTTTTATGTACCATGTTTTTAAATTTTCTGTTAAATCCTATAAACTTGACAATTCTATGTATTAATAAATACTTTATTAAATTTTTTGGATGAATTATCCCATCAACTTGACAGAAAATGAAGTTAATTGGAAGTTAACTTCCATATAACTTTTCATTCCCGTTCCGGACAATAGATGGCTACACCAGTCTACAAAACAAAATTAACTGAAAATGAATTCAAATCTGCTTAAAGATGGCTAAAAGTATAAAAAAATGCATTGTCATCGTGTTCTGAGCCATTCTAAAAGTTTCAAATGTCTAGCTAGTCGGGAAGTGAGTTAAAAATCGATTGCAAGATTTGTACTTGACAAACACACAAGAATGCAAGTTTAAAAAAATATGGTAAAAATCAAAAGTAAGCAACCAAGACTTCCTCCAACCTTCCTCTATATGATGACCCATCTTTCTTTGAGAGCTTTTTAAAAAGGGTTCTATACAATGGCCAATATGTCATGACGACCACTACCCAGGTCCTTAATTACCTTTCGATCTGTTAAATCACTTATACCTGAAGAAGCCACAAGTAGATGAGGATTAGTTGTGGTGCTGTTGAAAGTCAGGGAACAAAAATTCTGAGTCTGATAAATAAGATGGTGTTTACAAAATTTGGCTCTAAGTCTCATGACAGGTGCTGTTAAAACACCAATTAGTGCACCGTTACATTTTACAGGAGGATGAGCATGTTTCATGAAATCCAAATTTCAAACTTAAAGTTATTTGAGACGACATTTAGAATTCCCTAGATGCCCAAGGTTTTTACTTTAAATGACTAACCAGGAAGACTTAAGAACCAGCAAGTATACATCCAATGTGCTTCAAGAGACATATTGAAATATGAGCACCTCTATTACCGTCCTGCAATACTTCTGAGCTTAGTAATATCATTTCTTGCCTAGATCCTATAATAAAAATCAGACTGACCCTGGAATTATATTTTCCATAGCCATGAATGCAATTTAAGAACATTATCCAACCATGTGTATACAGATGGCTCTAAGTTTAACAAGAGTAGAGCCAGTGCTGGTATATACAGCTCCTTATTCCACCACTAGGTTATAACACAGCCTTTGTTGAAGTCGAGGCCATTCAGGTAGCCCTCGTCCTACAGAAACACAGTTCTTGATTTCTCCAGTGTTAAAATTCAGATTCAGGCTATAGCAAATCAAAACCAAAGTACAAGAGTGCACAACAATAATCAAATATACGACTAATTCTCAAAAAAGCCTGTCCTGCTATGGATACCATCACATTGCAACATAAAGCAGAAAATAAAGGATTCTTTCATTTCTAAACTAACCATGTTCAAAATAAAGTAGAGAGCCAGGCCCTGAATCACCTTCTCAATGGCCAATTATAAAGCTAAGTATCCACTTATAACAAAACAGTCTCAAGACTAGACTCACAAATGGATAAGGGCCAGAGAGCAGGTGCAAGTATCAGAGATTGCACCTGTCACAAGTGGACAAGCTCATTCCTGCTCTCATGACTAAGTCTCCAGTCTTCTGCCATTGTTGGAAGATTTTTGGTCAGAGCTGAGACTTTATTTCATTCTTTTATCTAATATATAAAAATGAATGTTTGTATCTCTGTAATTGTATAGCAATTCACAGTTTAGGAGCAACGATCGTGAAATTTTAAATACAGGCGTCTTTAAAAACAGCCGAGGGTCTGAAGAACTTCAAAAATCGAAATTAATTACCGTTGATTTTTAATTAATAAAAAAACCACAATTTTGAAACTAAATGTAAGCTGTTACACTTTGTGGCATCATCCCTCTGAATATGGCGTCCACGTTAGGGTTAGCTGACAGCGAGCGAAAAGATAAAAATAAATAAAATCAAAAAGTTTCAAGTTATATATTAAACCAGAATAATAAATGAAAATAATAATCTTTCAAGTCAGATTTTATACTTTAAGACATTTCGATTAACGATCGTCGTTTATTTTCGCCGTGTTATTTTGTAAACAAACGTTCTCTGTTGCCATTTTCATTTCAGACATTTCTTATTGAAACGATGTAATGCGTAGTAAATGCGTTAAATATTTCTTATCTAAAATTTATATTTTAAAACATTTCAGTGAAATTAACATCGTCTTCAGATTATAAACAGACGTTATTTGTTGCTATTTTCATTTTAGAAATTTCTTATTAAAATGATGGAATTCTCCGATATATTTCCATAGTGGAGATTTAGACACATTACAGAATTAAAAAAAAAAAACCTTTTGTGTAATTTATATATTTGTGTGTGTTTAATTATTTCAAGTGACTCTAAAGTGGGCGTGGCATTTTTTCCACTAGCGTGAAAAATCAGAACAATATTGAATTATTTAATTTTTTTTTTTTGCTCATCAGACGACAGTAGCAGCGAGTGGCAGTAGTTACACAAGTTTGAATTTTAAACATTGTTTTGTTGTTGTTTCCTAAAAGAAGCAATAATCCGTTACTGTATTTTATATTGTTCTTAATTTTATAATTCACGATGTACTTTTAAAAGCATAAAAATTAGTATATCTTAACTAAAAAGAATCAGTCTAAACTTAAGCACAGTTTTGCGATTTATTTACGGTTAACTATGTTTGTGTTTAGCTATTCCATTTGTTTGTTTTAAAAAATGATTTTTTAAAGGTTTTTTTTGGTGCTTTATGGTAAAATAGCACTTAAAAATTAAAAAAAAGAAACAAAAACTTAACTGTAAATAGCATACTTTTTCTATAAATTGGTCAATTTGAAGTAATTTTTATTGAAATTTAGCTAAAATGCCTATAACTGCATAAAAATCTTAATGCTACTATTTTAATTTCCCAAGCACAATTCTAAAAATGTTATAAAATACGCAGCCCTACTTTCCGATTTAGTACAAGAATTTAAAATTGATTTCAGGACGGGGAAAAATAAACAATTTTTGTTTTTGCATGTTTTCTATTCTATTTACAGTCGATATAGATATAATGCTAGCAAATTGTCAAATGGAATGCATAGAGTTGCAATCTGACATCTAACTTAAAGAGAAATTCAATCGAGTCTTTTTGTTGTACTCATAAATCATACCTGCCCAGATATAAATATCCTTCACTGCATAGTCAAGCGTTATTCTGGTCATCAACGTTTGGAAGCACGTACATCTGAGAACAACTATTTTCAAGAGTGAAGCACACTAAGAGTCAAATTCGAACCAAAATTTATTCATTGTTTTTTAGTATTGATGTGTATGACATTTCCCATCCCTTTTTTATACTATGTTTAATTTTTCATGCAGAGTTCACAAGGCAAAAGACAATTTGACAATTTTACTTTTCAGCTTTTAGTGATGAAAGGCTGAATCTATCTAAATTCTGAGATGTGTATAACATTTCACATGTTTTTTTCCTATGCTATTTATACTGTGTTTAGTTTTTAAGTTGACTTTGGTTAACAAACATTCATATTGCACCCCGAATCAAGAAACGAGAAACATAGTTTATGAAGGTACTTCAGATGATATTTGGATCAGTTTAATTGAACAGAGATTTATATGGAGTTTAATAAGGACAGAATGTTTCTATTATTGCTACAGAATCTTGCATTTATGGTGCGTGTAGCCCAAACTGCAGATTTCTGTTAATTTTTTCATCAGTCAGTGCCTTTAACAAATACTTTAATACTTTATTTATATATATTTTTTGGCTACAGAATCCTGCATTTATGGAGGTATTTATATGGACAATTAGACATTTTTACTTTTAAGCTTTTAGTGATTTATTATAAATGTATATATTTTATGATATTTATACTGTTATTAAATCTGTTATTTATACTGTGTTTAGTTTTTAAATTACTTTTTGTTAACAAACATTAGACAATTTGACATTTTTAATTTAAACTTTAAAAATGAAAGGCTAAATCTACTAAAATTCTGAGATGTGTATAACATTTCACATGTTTTTTTAAATGTTATTTATGCTGTGTTTACTTTTTTTAAATCAATTTTGTTTAACAAACATTCGACAAAATGACATTTTTACTTTTCAGCTTTACTTTTTAAAACTCTTAACTTTCCAAGAGACAATTTGACATTTTTTCCTTTTCAGCTTTTAGTGGTTTATTATAAATGTATATATTTTATGTTTTACTTTTCAGCTTCTTTTGCTCCAAAGATGAAAGGTTAAATCTAGATGAATTCTGAGGAGTTAATTATAAATTTATATATTTTTATATTGGATTTTTTAAAAATTATTTGGGTGTATAACATTTCACATGCTTATTTTTCTATGTTATTTATACTGTGTTTAGTCTTTAAATTGATTTTGGTTAACAAACATTCGACAAATTGACATTTTTACTTTTCAGCTTTTAGCGGTTTATTATAAATGTATGTATATTTTATGTTTTACTTATCAACTTCTTTTGCTCCAAACATAGAAGGTTAAATCTTGCTAAATTGTTTAGATTTTAAATTGATTTTGGTTAACAAACATTCCACAATTTGACATTTTTACTTTACAGCTTTTAGTGGTACAATGATGAAAGACTGCATCTACCAAAATACTGAGATATGTATAACATTTCACATGCTTTTTTTTGGCTAATTTATACTGTGTTAATTTTTTAAATTGATTTTGGTTAACAAACCTTAAAATTCCGGGCAACGCCGGGTACTTCAGCTAGTTTTTCAATAAATATAAATCTAAATTTTTCAAAAATGAGCAAAAAGAAGGTTGTACCAGAGTAGACTGATGATAAAGTGTTGAAGTTAATCCATCTTTATGAGGAAGAGTTTTTATGGAACGTGAAACAAATTATACAGGAATCTGTAGTGGGAAAATATGTAGTGGGACTCTACTGTACTTGAATATGCTTACCTGAAACCAGAAAGCAAAGTGTGACCATTAATCCATCATGAACAGGAATTGCATTATGTAATTTTGTATCTTGCTTGACTATCTGGTGTTTTACTAAATTTAGAAGCAGTTCAAATTGCACTGCAGACATCCGAATAAAATTTCTGAACTATTCATTTCACCTCATTTACAAGTGTTGAACAAGCTCTGAATTTAATTCATCGATCCACTTTTTCACAATTTTATACGCAATTATAAAAGCTAGGGCCTGACACGAATCCATTTGGAAAGAAAAAATAAACAAATTGCGATCAAATCACACAACTCACTGCAAGTTGACTCAAGTCTACGCGGAATGTTCCTAGTCACGAGACTGCAGTGACTGTCGAGTCTCACGAAACTGTCTCGAGAGCGTAAGTGATCTCAAATGGGCAATACCTTGAGACTAATCAAGACTGTCAAGATTATCTCTCAAGTGGACACTTAGCATAAAAACTACAATTTCTTTTAGGACTGCAACTGAATGCAACTGCCTGTCTGTGCATTTAAATAGAATGGGAATTTTTTTTAGCCCTATATGCCCTCTTTGCAATTCTAACAACATGTATGGTATCCACATGATGTCCTGCTCTGCCTTAACTTGGTGTTCTCTGTACAGATGTTATTGGGAGGCCTGTGATCGCATGAGAATTTTGTCTTAATTGCTTATGTATTTTCCATTTTGTTCTCCTTTGCACTTTATTTTTCCCTCTTTTGTGTAAATCTAAGGACTTTGTCCACAGGTTTCTGCATTAGAAATAAGATAAAAAAAAAAATCAGTCTGCACTTTTTATTAACTAATACCCAGAATATATCTTGATTTACCTCAGAATTTTAGACAATACAACTTTTATTTCAAATTGCAGATTGTGCACTAAAGTAATGGAAATACACTCAAACAGCACAAGACTTCAGAAAAATGACACATGACAAACAAGGTATGAATATACTTTAATAGAAGAAAAATTGTTTAAAAATACTTACGACTTAGCCATTAGAACTGGAAGCTGTAGTTTTGATATAGTCTTGAATTTTAACACCAGTACTTCTAGCATTCGAATCAACAACTCTCGTCCCTAAGGGAAAAAATTTTATAACTTCAATAGATCAGCAACAATCTAAGCAATATTTATAATTACTATAATTTCTTGCAAGGTGTTTACACATGTGTTATCTGAATATAACAAATCTGGTCAAGGATTACTTAAAATTTCTTTTGCCCAAAGTCTTCCAAACACATCATTTTATTACCACAGCATATGCTTTAAATCAGTTTACAAGACAAGACCAAGATTGTAATGTTGTGTACATTAAAAATCATGAGTACTTAATGTAAACTTTCTTATCTACCTTAATGCTCTGCAAATATGCTAAAGACAATATCCAAGAAAGGGTTGATAAATTCAAGAGACAGGCATTCATAGTTCACAGATAAGTTAAAGGCTTTCCAATTATAAGTTGGGAAATGATCAATATTACCAATAAAGTTGTACTATACTCAAAATCATATCACAGCATGACAAACTCAATAAGGGCAAGACTGATTGCTGTATAATGAACATAAGGAAATATTCTTAAACAAGAATATTGTCTGTTTTGTAAGCAAACTGGAGTGCTTAACAATTTAATTTTACTTCAATTTGAGATCTAGCTATTTACCAATTGCTTAACTTCTGCACTTTAGGTACACATGCAATAGAGCAAGTTTCATTCTACTAAGGGCAAACAATTTTACAAAGACCTAGTCTCCTCACAGCATATTTCAAAGGAATGTTAACCTTAGGACCACAAATTCAACATCTCTCATAGACATTACTGTAACATACATGTATAGATTGCAGGCTGTTGAGGGGAAAAAAGGGATGAGGATAATCCAAGAAATCCCCCATTCAAGAAAACATTAAAAACTTTGACAAAACAAAAGAATGGCCCATTTGTAATTTTACAGGTTAACTAGGCATGGCTAAAACATGGGAGGTAAAATTTCCTTTTTACCTCTTTTACACACAACAGGAATTATGCTTTAGACCCACGATCAACCTTTAGCTTTCTGGTACTCTTGGGAATGAAATAAGAAACTTCGGGCACCCTTGTTAGAAATCTAGTTTTTAAATATGAAATCAAAGTGGAATGCATGTCAGGAACATGTCAAATTTAAGTTCAAACAAATACTTGCTACATTGCTGATTTTATTCATTTATTGAAAGACACTGGCAATTCAGTTTCAAAAGGTAGCCATGGGATTCTGGACGGTAATACACTAAAGCACTACAATGGAAATCACTAAAGAGTTTTATTAATGCGAGACTTGCGACTGCTTTGAGCACAAATATCCAATAGCAGGCCTAATAGTTGCGTGTGTGAGAATAGCAAATTTATTAATAAGAACGAGTTCTTGATAAAAAATCATAATCTGTTGGGCATGCAAGTCATTAATTCAACTTAATTACCTTAAAAGGGGCCCCACGTGTTTTATTTTAAACCCCTCAACCAAAAAAAATATTTATCACCCCTAGCTAATCTCTTGGCATGCAGTTTGGGAACTATGGACACAGCACCTAAATATACACTTACATTTCCATTTTCTCTGTCTGAACGGCTTCGAATGCACTCAACGAGATTCAACAAGAGTTTACAGGACATAGTCTGAATTGTGGTAACAAGAGATTCATCATGGACATTCTTTGAAAATACATTTACAGCTTTTGATAAATCCTTTAAAGGTAGATGTTGGCGTACATGATGCACTAGGTCAGCTAAAGTGCTGTAAGCAAGAGGTCTGAAAAGAATAACCAGTATCAACATTTCAAATAGCACTCAACATTAAAAAAGTATTATTACAATAACAGTTACTCATTACAACATATCTAGCTAAATAATTTCAGAAAATATTTAGTAACAAATTAATTTTTTTTAATATAATCTAGAAAATGATATTGAATAGACTAATTCTTTAAAACATTCCATTATACCTATATATAAGCACAACCTTGAGAGTTTGAAAGTTAGAATGAATTGATATGCATATAATTTAATAATACAAAAGATTCTAAACTGAAAACCAGCAGCACTTTGGAAGTCTGACTAAAAGATGAGCAATTTATACAATAAACCAAAATGACATCCACTAAAATTGGTTCTCTTTTTGTAATTTAAATTTTATAGAAAGAAATCCAATTCCATTATGAACAGTGTTAGGAAATAGTATCCCAATTTTACTCATTTTTTCTCAATGCTGGAGGGCTTGTTGACTGAACCATGATCTGACATTTGTTTATACTTTGCTTCTGTTCAACATATTACCTCACAATTTCGATATTGCTGTTGTGGTGACATCAAGCAAATCTCAATCACAATTTGGTACTGCATCACTACAGTAGCAATATCGGCTTTTTTCTCCTTTAAAAAAAAAAAAAAAAGTGTTGACAGTTAGCAGCTAGTATGCAAGTCTCAGATCCGGACTGTTGATGAATTTCATATTTAAGACGGGTTGATGGCTTTGCACTTTTTGTGGTAATGTTGCTTGTAGCTTCTAGTTTTTATGGTCTTGTCCAGTTTAAGAGTTAACTTTTTTTTTTTTTTTTTTTTTTTTTTTTTTTATGAAGGTTAGTGATCAAAAATTAACTTTGGTTTCTAAGTTAAATAATGCCTAATAGTTTATTCAATTTTCTACACTTTACAACTTTTAAATGCATGCATCTACTGGCAACCGCTGTGCTATTCTGCTGGCGGGCAGAAACAACTTCCTCAAGAAGACTTAGGAACACACACACCAACAAACAGAAAACATGAAGTACTTTTAGAAACAAGAATGATAAAAAATTTCTCACTCTCAGAAATCATAATATATTGTACCTGAGGGATTCATATGCTGTCCAACCCGATCCTATCAAAATATTTTCTTCAAACAGCTCTTCCAGAGAACCAACAAATTCTAAAGAATTTTTTTAAACAGAATAAACAAATCTTGCATATACAGACACATAGAATAAGACATATCAATCATAAATAATCCATTATCTGTCTCAATCACAAATAGTAAATCGTAAATAATCTGTTTCAATAAACTCCCACTTTAACTGAAGATTCTAAACAAACTAAAGGAATTTTGCTTTACAACTTTCTGCAAACAATTTTAGAAAACTTACTCCAACACTCACTTTGGATGAGTACATAAGTACAAGTCTGTGGGGATGGAAGTGAGTGGTCAAAATATTAAAAATACTTTTCAGAGGACAAACGGATGATCTGGGTTTTACAGTATAACAAGAAGAATTCTCATAATGTGGGATTTTCTCTCACAACTAGTATATAACCCCCGTCAAAAATGACTGAATGTTGATCAGTGTTTCCTCCTCATAAGAGTTCATACGAACAAACAAAAGTCATGAAGATTCTATTTTTGAATGTAATGAAGAAAGATTTTAAACATATACTAAGATGAATACAGGTGCATATTGCTATATAGGTTCCAGAAAAATATCTTTCTTTAAGTATAAAATTCTGCATCAATATTAAATAATATAAAAAGTTAGCCCAATTAAATAACAAACTGTACTTAAACAGCAGTAAACAAAAACTAAAAACTGTTTCAAAAGTTAATGACTCGCCACACAGCAGGCATTGCTGAAAACGATACTCAAATGGCAGTAAACAACAATAAAACAAAACTAAATAGTTTCAAAAGTAAATGACTTACCACAGTGCAGGCATTAATTTATAATAATTACATAATTAGCAAAGTGAAAAATAATTTAATTAACATTAAAAATGTTATTTCAAGAGAATATGAAAAACCATGGAGTAGAATGAATTCGAAATTCAAGTGAATGACTCAATCTAATAAATGATTCTTTTCAATGGATATTTTAATTTGAAGATATTTCAAAAACTAAACAGTTTTGCACTACGGTGTTCACTTGAAATTCTCATATTTTTTTTAAAGGGCTTTCAAAATATGTAACTTTTGTGGTATTATTTTTAAAGAAAAATTTCAGAAAATGGTGTCGCAATGTTAAGGTGTTTCCGACTGGGTTACCTACATTAGGCTTTTATATAAGTAAAGATATCCTTTTAAATAGACTAAAATGCATCCACTCACTTTCTCTGAGTTCTGTTGCCAATATATGTCTGGCAGCTATCAGGAGTTCTTTACGTAGATGAGCTACTTCTTGCGGACAGAGGCATAGTAAACCTATCATGCCTTTTGCTAACTGGGTCGAATGCTCATTAACAACATTCTGAAATAAACAATTAATTGATAAACTAAAAAAACACATGAAAAAAAAAATCAAGAACAAAGGGGACAATACTTTATACAAAAAGGATTGGAAAATAACTTTCAATGCTTTACAAATATCAGTCTTTATATGCATACTAGCTGAAAACCCGCACTTCACTACGGAGTACATTCAAATTAAATACAACGGTCAATGTATGCAATTAATGCCATATACAGTTGGCTCTCTGTTTAACGATTTTCAAGGGACCGTGAAAAATCATCCTTAAGTAGAGATCGCCCTTAAACAGAATTTGTGAAAACATAACATTTCCCATAACGTCGGAGGGCCGGGACTGGGAAATATCGTCCTTAAATAGAGATTGTCGTTAAACAGAGAGCCAACTGTACGTGTGCGTGTGTGTGTATATATATATATAAAAAAAATACAATGATAATGTATACAATTTATTAATTTTATATATATATATTTAAAAATTGTAAGGGATATTTTTAGAGACAAATGTAGAAGAAAATATTCAAATTAAATCTAATAGGACATACTAAAGAATATAGTAGAAATTCAGGAACATATCTTTTACAGTATTAATATTTTTTTGGATAATGTCCAATCGTCTGCCGCATTAGCAAGGAAAAAAAATATTTTTGGTTTATTTAGTTGTTATGCACGTGACGATAAATTTATTTAAAGTACCAGAAAAAGAAATCACGTGATCAAAATTTAATAAATTAAATTCTAAAAAGGAATATTTAAAAATTCACCAAAAATCAGAAAATAGAGGTAAAGATTTGAAAAAGATTTCATTTTAAAGGAATTTTCAGGATCTTTCTCGTGATATAAATTTCATAACCCTCAAATTATTTTAAATGCAGACTAAAAAAAAGTTACTAAAACAGCTTAAAAATTTAATTTTAAAAAAAAATCTAAGAATTTTTCAAAAATCTTAGTGCACCCCTACACTATAAGAAGAATCGCCATGCAACATTTCAGCCCTTTAGGTCCAGCTGTTTGGTCTGTGCGTTGTATGTTAGTCAGTGAGTCAGTTACGGAACTGTTTTATATATGCATATAATACTGATCAGCCCATGAATTAACTTTGTGTCAATTATCCCTGACCATACACAAGTTGATCTCCCAATACTAAGCTAGCAGGAATTATCCTCTTACAGATTAGCAAATGCACTTTTAATATTTTGTTTCCAGCATTTGAAAATAGATCTTCAACTTAATACATTTTTTAAACATCTTTTTATTAAAATTTTCTTAAATTTCAGAGGCAGACAATTTGAATGCCCTATATAAAAATAGAGATTTTTAAAAACTACGCTCTTTCCCTTTCTTTGCCAAAACAGAATTCAAAAATAGACATTTGCTTATCATAGCTGTCAACCCCCCAAAAAAAAAAAAAAAAAAAAAAGGAACACAGCACGCGAAGGAATTTAAAAAAAAAAAACAAGATCAAAATGTTGTATAATATTTTCTAACACAAGAATAGAACTGTAAAAGTTCTCTTTCAGACAATTCTTTGACAAATTCTGATGTTTCGGATCCTATAACTAAATCTTTATCATCCTTCTGATTTTTTAAATACATCAAATTTCCCACTAAATACACATTTAGAGCTAGTTATAACAGATATTTTCCCAAATCTCGCCAACAATTTTTAAAAAAAATCAACTCTCTTCTCATCTTGTGAATTTTCGGCTCTTCACTTTGAAACATCACATTGTATGTTTCATAAATGACAATCAAATTTTCCACAAAATATGCTAAAACATGATCAAGATTTGAGCTTAGTATAAGAAAAATTCTTTCTTCCTGTTGCAATATGCATTTATTATTGGTAGATGATGGTGACTCTGCAAGTGATTTTACTTTTTTTTGCTGATTTTTGAGAAGCACATGAGGTTGGTTTTAACTATTTTATAGAGTTGGGTGAAGAACTTGACATTAATTTAAATTTTTTTACTGGTATTGGTGAAGCAAATGAGGTTGTTACTATCTATATATTTAAGTTGCTAAGCCGACTTTTTGGGCAGTCCGTGAGAGAAAACTACTGCCTCCATTTACTTCATTTTGGTCTTAAACGAAAGATTGTAATCTGTAGATTTGTCAAATTTGGTTTTTGTAACCGCAATTTCTATTAATTAGCGATAATTTACAATTAAAAAATTTATTTCTGCGCATGCTCAGTGGCATGTTTAAATCTGGCTTTAGAAACTCACTGTTTCTGCACATGCTCAGTGACATGTCTTAATGATAAAGACGTTTATTCCGAGCAATTTCTCTAGACCTATCTCTGCCATTTTTATTTTAATTATAATTATGTTTGGGAAATATAAGATTAAACCTGATGAAAGTTGTTTAATACGAGCTATTTAATTAGCGATAATTTACAGTTTAAAAAAATTGCTTTATGCGCATGCTCAGTGACATTTTAAAATCTGACTTTAGATACTCTCTAAGCAAGAGGCCTCTTAAACACCTTAATTTGTTTCTGCGCATTATTATGTTTTTCAACATTTGGCAATGATGTGTTGAGTATAATTTGTGTATTAGTACGTTTATTTACTATCTAGCTGTCATGTTTTGACGGATACCAACTAGTATTTTTTTAAGTTTAGATGAAGCACATGATGTTGACTTTCTAATGTAGAAGGTGCTGGTTGTCCAGGAAGTCTTTGGTATAGTGTAAGCTGCTAGGAGGGGAAAATATGAATCTCGAAAATGCGATGTAGGGGGAAGAAAAGCAATGGTGCTGCGGAAGTAAAAATACGGGACATTTTTTGCTTGAAAGCATTTTTGTAACAAAGCTAAAAAACGGAACAAATACTTTTTTTACTGAACGCTTGGCACGTATGGCTTATCCATGATTTAAAAAAAATAATTCTCAGTTTCTCTCCATGCCAATTTAGCTTTCAAACACTGAAATCTTAGCCACAGACTGGCATGATGGAAGAAAAAACAATTTCATGATAACAAGCTATTAATACAATAAAGGCTAAATAGAAATGAAACCACAACCATCTCATCTCCATTTGAGAATTACATAAATTGGTCATTTTGAAGCAAGCTTTCAAAAAGATCAATATACATAAAAAAACCTCCTGCTCATCAAGAAATTCAGGACTTTACAGGTCTCTCAAGAAAAGTTAGTTTTTAATAATGGATGGGAAAAATGACGAAAAGCGAGTTGCTACCAAAGATGGCAACTTTGGTAGATATTTCAGTCAATGATGGAATATGTTTTAAGCTGTAATCACGCTTTTGTGATATGTTGTGATGTTTGAACTTCAGACAAGTGGAACTTCACTGGGATCTCAGAGTAGGGCATCTCAGTCCGTTGTGATATATTTTGTTTTTCTAATTCTCAACAAATGTTAGCGTTGTTCAACACCTGGAAGTCTTTAATACAAAAGAACCAAATGCCTACTGTGTTCAGTTTTTAAATTGATTTTGGTTAATAAAATTGAGATTTTTACTTTTCAGCTTTTAGTGGTTTATTAAAAATTTATATATTTTATGTTTTACTTTTCAACTGAATTCTGAGGACTTATAATTATAAATTTTTTTATATTGGGTTCTCTTTATTCACACGTATAACGTTTCACATGCTTTTTTTCCTTACGTTATTTATACTGGGTTTAGTTTTTAAATTGATTTTGATTAACAATTATTCAACAATTTGAAATTTTTACTTTACAGCTTTTAGTGGTACGGTTTGCAAAATGTTTTTGGGTGCATTACTGCCAAAAGAAAATTGCTTTAAAGTTTTTCCATGAATCTTAATATAAATTGATAAGTAATTAACCGCTATCACCTATTAGTAATACACTTTTAAGATTCAATAATTAACTTAGTATTAACTTTATATAGTTTATCTAAATAAAGTTTTTGTTTAAATGTTTGTGCGGGTTTGTCATTTATAGCGTATGACCTCAACATCCAATAAAATAGATGTGCTCCCCTGAAATATTAAATTTAAATTTCATTAATTTCTTGAAAAGCGAGCTTTTTACTGCCCATTTGTTATAATAAACTATAATCACAAAAATATTTAAATTTTATTTTACTCTAGTCTCAGGCGGTTAGGCTAATGCTGTTCCGTTAGAATTCAATTCCAGACTAGCACATGAAAATTTTGTAATGCAGGTATGCTCATATACCAGGTGGTGATGGGTGTTAAAACAAATAGCAAATTTCTCTTTTTGTGGGGTTGGGGGGGGGGGGGACTGCAAATGAAAATTCTCCCTCTCACTGAATCAATTCAAAGCCGTCTGTCTGGTGGACGGATGGCCTGAGCGTAGCTGGCTGAAGCCCGGCTAGTTTATAATATTCAGAGTAAACTATAATTCAATTCTAACAAACAAAAAAGAAATTCCAATTTCTTTTGTCTTATTTACCCATAATTATTTAAAAATTATTTGACTTTTAGAAAATCTTAAATTTTTCTAAGGAGCAAAATATAAACATTTAAACTTTACACCAAGTCTATAAGAAAGGCTTTGCATAATCTGAACATCAATTGCAGACTCTACAATATATGCAATGAACAAAAGAATTCCATAATAGGAATACACTACTCTAAAAATGTAATGAACTACTTATTCATTCTGTGGTCAGTTTCTGGAAGTCCATTTGTTTTACATCTGCATTACTTAATGACTGATCAAGTATTTTAAATGGGAAGAAAAACTCTTTTGGTGGAAAAAGGATTCTATAGAATCTCAACTTCCAGAGATATTCTACATCTATCATGGAAAAAAAATTAAGATCCACTATTTGTAAAAGCAAACACAAGTCTAAATTTTAATGAGGAATTCTGGAACTCCCTTACATTACCTCGGGAAATAGTAACTAGCATGATGCAGGATTAAGTCGTAAAATACATTGATTACATGGAAGTGGGAAGCAAAAATATGCAACGACCACAGAATGATTAACCCTTTAACAGTTTCATTTTTTTCCAGAATTCGGTGACTTTTTTGGAGATGTTATCAAAAAATTAGCTCCATACGCTCTGAATTATCCATTAAAGAATAAAAATACATTATTCAACTCTCACATCGATAAAATTATCAGACGATTAGTAAAATATAACCAAAAAGCTATACACTGAAAGATAATTAGTCTTCTGATACAAAACATGCGGAAAAAAACTGCGCTTTTGAACCAATCAGAATAGAAAACACAATAGCCTGCAAACTATCATTTACTGGACAACTATCGCCATCAATATGAATAATTTGTAACTAAAAATAGAAAAGATGAGCAAAACAGTGAAAGCGAAATAGAAATCAGATTGCCCGTAAGGGAAGGCGTTAAGCAATTATAAATTCATAGTTTTCTTAAAACCTAAATAGCAATAAATGCTTCTCATGGCTACCTTATTGGGAGATGTCATCCCTAACCCTTAGTTATGGAAATCGACATCTTCGAGGAGGCAACTCCAAAGACAGTCTCATAGCTCATATCTCAAGGTGAACAGTACTTCTTGCTACCATTAGTAATTCAATATAAATTTAGGTTATTTGCCCCTTAAGTTATACACTGATAAGCATTTACTCAGTAAAATGACTTCATATGGACACATTTGTTAATACATATGCATGCTACAAATTAAACACCAACAGTCATTGACTAAAGATATAGGTAAAGTGATCATTGTTAGGGATCAACTGAATAAATAGTAGACAGCCTGGAAAATGCATTTTAATCTAGAGACTTAAGAGGGAATAGAAGAATATTTTCATGGTTACAAGATTTGATGCAGGTTCAGTCAGAGGAAAATAGTGAGATATGAAAAACTAGAGACCTAGGTATGACCATGGCCTTCATTGTGCTTTATTGGTCACTTAGATTTGAGAACACTATGGTCATCTTTTTGACAAGAGCAAACATATGAGCTAAGATAATTAAAAAGGTGCCTCTAAACAGAAAGTACAGTCTAAATTTTAAAATTTAGAGATAAAGATTGTTTTGAAAAATCACTGGTATATTAACATCCTCCGTAAAAAGTTAATTATATAACTTATAAATGAATGAATTATAATTATATTATGAATTACAATAATTATATTATCTTGAATTATCAAATTAATGAAAAACTTCAATCTTTAACACTGCTTTACAAAGGGTTTTTTTTTTTAAAGAAAATACATTCAGTTGAGCCTAGAAGCTTCATATATTAGCATTCAGAGTAAATTGAAATAGATTTTAATTTTTCTTCCATTACATTGATAAAATATGCTTTTTTATTACATATAAGACACTGAAACTTTTACCACAAACAAATATCAGAGGTGAGGGACTAATCCTTTCAAATAGTTTCTTCATAAAATTAAATCCTACCTGGTATATGCGCACAATGTACGCCAGAAAGGACAGAGTCTTTATCTGTGCAGCCATAAAATCAACGAAGACTTCTTTGTTGAAACTTGGGTTGTTTCTACAAAAGACATTTTCAATGAGAAAAATAAAACAAGCAATTTTACTTTCATAACATCTTAAGCACAATAAGAAAATAGTCTCCTCTCAGTGAAACACCTGCAAACATCTAAAATTCATTTGTGAAAATTTACTCACACCCATTATTCATAGTATATACAGAATTTAAGCTAAAATTTATAATATGGCGATATGAAACGTTTGTTTCATGAAAATTTAATTCATCTCATTTAATGGTGACCCAAAAAACAATTCATTCTGCACAATTTTGTGAAATCTCTAGAAAATTTTTGGAAAGTTTCTTATCCGATTGCAAAGCATAATTTGATGAGATATTTAATTGGCTTCTCATTAGTAAAAAATCCTCTTAGAGCCACATTACCATTTTCTTAAAAATAAGTTTTGCCACAAGACTTTGCTGTCATTCATCAGCTGAAAACAATGAACTTTCCTCTACATTTATTTTTAAATGGCTGTTCATCTTATTAGCCACATTCGGAGCAATCTGTTGCTAACTCTGGGAACTTTGTTTTAATAATAGATGTCACATTTTCCCTCAGTTATTCAGAATATATTAACATAATCCTAAAATATTGTCAGATCTTAGTTACTCAGAGATCTAGAGGATTAAATGACCAGCAACTCCTAACTTGAGAATTTAACAAAACTAGTTTTATACTATTTCTACTCAATTCCAGAAGTACCATGTATTTTTTGTTGCATGGAATTTCACAAAGGTGTTTCAGCAGGTAGATCTTTCTGCACCCAGTAGCAGTAAACAGTTAAACAGAAAATTACTAAAGAGAAAAGACATAAGCAATGATAAATAATCCTACGTTAATAACCTGCAATAGTTTCGTTAGATGAGACTACCTGAATTTAATTTTTGGGGGAGGGGGATAAATGTGTTAACTGTCCGATTGTTATTTGTGAGGAGCCCTTAATATAGAGTAGAAATAAAAAGATTCACCTCTGTTGTACTGTTGGCTGCAAAGTAATAGTTGCTATAACAAGTGGTATAAACTCTTCAACATCCTTGTGTACACTCATTTTGTACAGTTGATACATAAGTACCACAATGATTGGGAGTTCAGCCAGAGCCTTCAGTGATAAGGTAGCTCGGGGAATCAAGTTATACTAAATAGAAACAAGATTTCTTTTAAGTTCTATGAGCAGAAATTTTAGACAAACTAATGAAAATGTACACTTGTAATTTATGGAAAAAATAAAGTCAATACATATATTTTTCTTTAAAAAATTATGCATTTAAAGCATAACTCATTACAAAATCAAATACATTCATTTTCATAAGTTTTTTGGTCGACAGTTATATAAAACAATAAAAAATAAAGACAGGCTGAATTCTACAGAACCCAACCACAGTATCAACATCCGTTTCTAGAGATACTAAAAATAAAAATGCATCATGAATTTAGAGGATGCAAGGTTTTCTGTAGAAGAAAAAAAGTTCAGTTCTGAATTAGTAATTTACTCTTTCATTCATCTCTCTTCAAAATGCAAAGAGTACTGCATCATTCAGATACTTTACTCATGCTTACGTGATACTGAAAACAGGTAGCCTTCCTGCAGCACGGCATCTTACAACACGGTTTCGCTCTAACATGATAAAAAAATTTCAAAAACCTTTGTACAACACTGTACTTCAATAGCACTTGATAACATCATTTTTGTTTAGTTTTTAAATGTGTTAAATTACTTTCAAATAATGAGCTTTAGTGGCTTTACATGAAAATTATAAACAAATTATAATTTATTCATTTATAACTCTAAAATTGCAAGAAGGCCCGAGCTTAGCCAAAAATCTCGAATCATTTTTCCCCCGAATGCAGAACCTTTCGCCGAAAGAAGCCGAAAATTCGAAAGGGATCTGCAAAATTGTCTATCTCCATACCGTGAATCTACAATGACCTCGTAAGAACCAGCAAACAAACCAAAGTTACAGAATTTTTAAAGAGGATAGAAGGTGCAAAAAATCTAAATGAAGAAAAAGGTTCTGAAAGTGAAGGCGATATCGTTCAAATAAAAAAAAAAAGTTCGTTTTACTGTACTGATGAGGAAGAAATTTATGAAATTAAGGTTGCATTAAATGAAAATAATTTTGTTTCTTTTCATTTTGTGTTATGCATACATTAATATTTTTAATAAAAATTAAGTCACTTATATGGAATTTTAAAAAAAAAAAAAAAAAAAAATGTTTCTTTTTAATAAGTTTTCGGAACGTAGACCCCTTTTTGTACTGGCTCTGGGTCGCATATAACACGGTTTCACACAACACTACATTTTCTAGGAACCTATCTACCATGTTATAGGAGGGTTACCTATACCTGAATTTCTCCACAGCTAAAGACTCATAAGAAACCGTCTGAATTTGTATAAATTAACAAATAAAACAACTTCCAAATACAATGCATAATAAATATAAATTTTATTCTACATTTTGAAAGTAAATACTGCTTTTTTAAAAATAAATAATTTTTTTTTTTAAAGTGCATAAATGCAAGAACTTTACCTGTAGATTATTACCATCTGGACCTCTCCTTTCAATGTATACAACAGTATTGGTAAAGGTCTCGCTTAAAATAGGCTCTAGACTCGCAAGATTTAAGTCTTTGATCTTTGGCATGGGACGTGGCTCAAATATTTTATTCAAATGATTGGGCAATTCTTTATAAATATTCTTTACATACTGTAAAAACTGAAGAATCTGGAAAGAAAATATTTGTCGAGACCAATTAGTTCAAATAATAGGCATTCAATAATTCAAAAACCTTTTATTCGTGATTACTAGTTTGGGGGATCATTTTATATACTGGAAATGAAAATTGATTTTTAAATACTGTTAAAGAATAATTTAAGCATTATTTTACTTTTCAATATCTTCACAAAATTTACAACACAGGTACTGCAAGTATGTAACCATATAACTCTTAAATGGTTCAGTGAAGGGGGGAAAAACGTTATGAAAATTTCTTTCAATGTTGGTAAACAGGCATGTGGCTAAAAAACTTTAAAGGCAGTACATCAGTTGAAATCTCAAACCTAAATATGAATTTTAAGCCAAGAGAACTAGTCCCACTTTTCTAATCGCAGGAGAGTTAAATCATTTCCTCGTGTTCAACTGAAATAGAGAACATGCAGTTTAAAATTTTTAAAAATTCTTTAACTTTTGCCCAGACTAATGTTTATCGCAACAAAATTTTAAAAAAATTGTGTTTGAAAAAAGTTCATGACATTTTTTAAACATGTGCACTGCATTGCAAGATCTTCCTGTCGTAACAAGTTCAAAATTATACATTTGACAATCTGCGATCAAAAATAAGAAGATTCCCTATACATTTACAATACGATTAAAAAATGAACATACACGATATCAATTAATATACCACCTTTACAATGTCGGGTCATTTATTTTTTTTTATTAAGAGTTACGAGCAAATATAAAAATTCTGTCAAACTATAAAATTTAATTTATTTTCTGGCCAAAAAACCTTTAGAAATTAATGCTTTACAGAAACATTACAATTTGTTAGATTACTTTTATAAACCTAGTTTGTTCTCAATTTTGAAATGATCGCTACAAATGGGAAATTTTAACTATTCTAAACTAAAAAAAAGCAAGGCTTATACATTACCTCGGGACAAAATGCAGGTCTATACGTCTTATGAAATTCAATTATAATCCTCAGAACTACGAGAACATTTTCTTCATTCTCCACCTGAAATAAAAGCAAATAAGTCTGATTAAACCAAGCACTACAGATAGAAAAATTTATTTACAGAACTGCTCTTAAAATAGATTCCTGAGCAAAGGCTGCTTAAAAATTCCTGTTCAATAAAAACAAGGATGAACTAATAAACACTTGCTTCCAATACATAAATGATACGCGATGGATAAAATAACTTATTTTACAAATTTTAAAAACATCTGTTATCTTACTCCTGTCAGCTGAATTAAACATTTAGAATATAGAAGTAAAGCTCAACTTATAAATTCTATTATTAATAGTTCAATTCATCTTCAAAATTTAAATTAATACAGAATTCCCCCCCCCCTTTTATATTTTCAAATATAACAAGTACATCGTCTTTCCATATTTGTTCGAGAAGCATCTGCGAGTGATGCATTTACTTACAATGGGGACATTGTATAGGAATTTGTATTTTACTCATACACCACAGTATTTTATACTGTGGTGTATATACTGTGCATTAACTGGATATTCAGGAGAGAGAAAAAGGGTTAAAAGTACATGTCATTCCAATATGATTTACGCATAAAATTTCAAATGGATAAACTATAAGAGCAAATACTTTGTGGTCTATAACTAATGATTTCCCAAAAATAACCAATTCTCTCAAATTTAAAATTTCCAAATTAAGAAAGATGCAATTTTAAGTTTTAGACCACTTAGCATTCAGGCTGAGAAAGAATTTCTATTGTTCAGTATTAATATTGAACATTAAAAAGCACTATCACTTTTCAATGAAAATATCAAAGCATTCTACATAAGCAGACTTTAAGACAAATACAGTTTCTTAATTGAATTTCCACAAGTGTAACTTCAGGAGGTTCGTGAATATAAAGAAATAAATGAGCATTTAAAATCTCAATTTAAAAATTCTTCATGAAATTTTGGTTCTCTTATAATAATTGGGAAAGTAAACTGTAGACTGATGCTATTAAGAAAGCAATTTTTTTGGTACAGAAATTATCCCCCAAATACCAGACTTATTCCCATGATAAATTCTATTACAGGGACTAATTACATTGAAGCAGTGACTTTAATGCAAACTCTTCAAACACTTTGCATTATCTTAAGCACAGCAATTTTCTTGCATAAAAATATTTTTTTAATAGTTAAGGTTTGTTTATTCAAATACCTCCCAAAATCAATATTAACGAAACATTTCCAAATCAAGTAAAATTCATAGGTACAAGCATTATAAACTTGAAATTAACCTCTTATAAATTAATCTTTTAGAAATTAAATTTAACATCACCATAATCATTTAACTACAGTAAACATTACAGAGGTGCACACTTTAGAAATCCTTACCTCCAACAACTTGAACATTAATGTTATTATACTCTTTACATGAGGTTGGAGAGCAGGTGATGTCGGTAAGCGATGTATTATCTCCAATATCATCTTACGAAGTTGCTAAACCAAAGAGAAAAGTCATAGACATTGGTACAAGTTAAACGGAAAAATACAATGTTGTCCTTGCAAAGGAAAAGACTCTGGTTAGTCCACGATCGATTCCTATAAACATTCTATACAGTTATAAAGTAAACTTAAATCACCTAAATATAAAGGAATGCTGTTCTTCAGAATCGGTATTAAAAAGTGCATCTTGCCCTAATGTTAATATAAAACCTGATAAATTAAGCACAAACATGAGGAATTCACACTTAAACAGCCTGAACATTTAATCCTGTTATTTAATTTGAACTTTGCTTGTGCATACATAACAAGATAATCTGTGACAAAATACTTTACCTGAAAACAAAAGCCAAGGACATAAATGTCATCTTTTCCACCAATTCTGTTTGCCAATGCTGGGCACTCGTCACTTGAGATATTTGCACTTAATCTGTGAGGTCATTGGTTGCTTTTCCTAAATTCCATGTTTAACCTTTTACAGTCCAACGTTCCCAATTGGGAAGATCAAATTTCATCAATATTGACATGAAAAAAATTAGATGCAACAGGAAGGTGGCCTTGATTTTTTGAAATAGAAACCACATTTCAAACATAAAAATGGAAATGTACAAAAAATCTTAAAAAGGCATTTTTCCACATTTTTCACCTAGCACAGCTTAATTCGTATAAATGGGAAAAACAATCCAATGCTTCTAAAAATTGGTAGGCACACTTTAAAGAGTTCACATTATTAAAAGAATATAAAATTAAAGATATGCACTTTGTGCAATTAGTTAAATCTATGTTCCTAATTGGGAATATTGGCCCGTCACCACTATACTGAAACATCATTTCCTGTACCAAGAGTTTTGGGTTGAAAGTTGAAATAATGGTTATACATATATGAAATGGAAATTTATGCAGGTAAGCAGTCAAATGAAATAGCCCCTCTTCGTACTAGGGATGCAAATATTCTCCCGACAGTTGTTGCAGACCCTCTTCAAATAGAAATTGATAATTTTAACAACTAAAGATTTAATAAAGGATCTTGCGAGTAGAAATATAAAAGCTATTGGAACTATCCGAGAACAATGAATTCAAAAATGTCCATTGAAGCTCTCAAAGGAGATGAAAAACTAGAAAGGAGGCTCATTTGATTACCCAAGTGGTGGATCTGTATTTTTATGCTGCTGGAATGACAATTCCATAGTGACAGTTTCTTCAAATATTATTGCACTCATCTCCCAATGCAGTCCACTAAAAGATAGTCACGTAAAGATCAGAAGGAAGTGGACACACAACCAAATTTAATACATAAATATAATACTGGAATGGGTGGAGTTGACCTGCTACATAGAATGTTAGGCAGCTACCATCCCACGTTTCGCAATAAGAAATGGTGAATTTATTTGTTAAGGCATTAAATATGGCTGTTGTCATTGGTTGGCTTTTACATTCAGCAACTCATGAAAAAAATAACCAAGCTGACTCGTATGGAGTGTCACCAAGAGGTTATAATCACTCTAAGAATTGCACAAAGAAAGGATACGCCTCAACCAGGACTCAAAGTTCACCACCCCATATCACAGAGAAAGAGCGAACTAAACTAAGTTTTTAATTTTTTCATACTTTGGAAAACAAATGTAAGGAGTTCTTGAGTTCTTTTGGGATGAAGGACATCAAGGTATGAATGTCCAGTGTGCAAAAAATCCATTATGAAAATAGAAATGCCAGACTATCTGTAAGTTTGGTAACTTTAAAAATGACACCATGCATATTTTGTTCCGAATGAAAATTTCATTAACTGCGTCATCATACAGTAATATTGAAAAAAAAAAAGGGCAGGTACTCAATTCTCTGTGGATAACATGCCACCATAAGTTGCATACAAAAAATTACAGCTGTAAATGAAACTACATAAGAAAATTTGAAGATTTACCTGCGTAGTATGTTCTGCAATGAAATGAGGATCTCCATCCTGCAAAATCCTGATGAAAATCCTAAGAGCATGGTCCAAAAAAGAAGGATACTGCGGATTTGTTACAATGGTCTAAAATTAAAATAAAAGGGAAAAGCTCAATGAAATATATGTACAAAACTTTACACAATATTTTGGAGTAGCACAAAAACAGAATTACGTTCAGAAATCAAGATCAGTACTTAATTTATGCTTTTTTTTAAAAGTCGCTTTATCAGGCAGTAGGTCAACATCAATACCTAAAAATATTAAAGGCTATGCTAGTATTTTTTTTCCTCCTCTCATTGGAAAAGATTCATTATGATGCTGTTAACAAACTAGAGTTAAAGAAAATGAAGAGAAACTTCAGGTAAAAAGGGTTATTGCTTCTAACATTACTTAACTCCTTTTCATTGAATATATGAAGATCCGACCATTTATGCCGTGTTGTTTTTAAATTAAAGCTTGTTCAAATCTGTACTCGTGCAACTTTTTAGAGTCAATACCTCATGGAGACTTTGCTTCCATAATTTGTATGCATTCGTGCAATTTCCGTCTCAGATCACCAATAACAATCTTCCCTAAATTTAAAAAAACTCCAATTATTTAACAAATACCAGTCAATCGACAACTAGGCCATTGGCTCTCGAATACTTTAAAAGATAAAATTTTTTAAAAAGCAGTATACAAGTCGAGACAAAGCAGTCATTGGTTAAATCAAATTGCACGAGGTGCAGTCGGGCGAAACAGCCAGTCCAACCCAGAAAAGATGAGCTTGGAGGCCAGTTTGAAGTCTAAAACAGCAAAATGAGAACAAAAGAATCCTCACAGTGTAATAAGGGGCTTTTCTCCCAGGGATGCAATGGACTTCAACTTAAAAGCATTTTTGTGGGTCATTTTTATAAAAAGCTTAGAGGAATGATAAGTTAAGGACCTGTTCAGTTTTTGCAAAACCCCTCCACCCGTCTTGGCCAAATGGTCTGCTTTCTCATTTCCAAGTAAGTCAATGTACAGGTATCCTATGAAAGGAGATCCCATGAATTATATTCAAGAATGCAGACCATCGATGAAGGATTTCATCCTTCATCGATGGTCTGCATTCTTGAATATGGTAGCAGTTGCGGCCGTAGGTCGACAAGGCTTGCAAGACTGAACAAGAGTATGACAAAAAGAAGGGAGCCAAAAGGCAAAGATTTTAGTCAAGTTAATCAGTTACTAAAATTGTGAATAAATAAGATGATTTCTAGATATCTAATTTAGTCATAACCGACTTTCCACACATCTGGTGAATACTTATAGACTGTACCAAAGCCTTCATCTACAGGTTATATTCTTAAATGTCTCTTCAGAAAGGTTCAATTTAACTTAAAATATTGTCACAGCTAATCCAGATTTCAAGTAAACAATTACTAATATTTAAAATGACCAAGAATGAGTTTTTAATAATACTGATTATGGCTATGAAAATTACTTCTGTGTATTTTTTCAGCCAGTTTTCTTTTCACGGCTGAAATACTTGCGTCTCCTACAAAAGGAGACAGCATAAAATAGTTCTAAATAAGTGGAGTTAAGAATTAAACTGGAAAATAGAATTTTAAGAAAGTGAAAACCAACTTTCTTTCAGAACTGCACTCATTACTATCAATTTACAAAAACTACAAACCAGTCCCGAGGTCAGACAAACGTGATCTCGGGGTTCTCAATCAGATCTTCAAATAAAAACTAAAGCCATTGACCAATAAGAACATAATGGATTTTACTGGTATGATCATTACAAAAATGGACCATAGAAACGCCCCTTTTACAAATACATAGAAACACCTATTAAGTTCTGCCTACATTTTAATTTCATTAAGTTTCTCTAAAACAAAGTTTTTAAGAAGAATCATGGTACTTTCATTTAAAAAAGACTATAATTTCAATCCAAGACATCGAACATACAAGTAAAAATCTAAATTTAAGCATCGTTTCCCCCAATATAAGAAAGTGGTCTAAAGAAATGTTCCAAGATAATTACCTCTAATTCTCCACTTAATTCTTGTAGAGCTTTAAGTTTACTTTCATCCTCTGAAATTAAAAGGGGAAGCACAGTTAATTTTATTTTCCTGCGATCGTATAAAAATTTGTATTCATCAAAAAGATACTTACTCACTCCTTGGTCTACCAGCATAGAAACATAGGAGCGATATGTATTAAGAACAGCAACAGGATCATGTGCTGCAGATGGTGGCACAATACTAGGTACACGTGCCATTTTAGAATGCTTTGAACACTTTAAAAGAGCAAGGACTGAAAAAAAAAAAAATCCAGATATCATATCTGCAGAGATGAATGCTTTAACAAATCAAGGACCAGAGACACGAATTAATGTCTATATACCCAACATTTCTGGACCAGAGATAAACGTCCAGTGGCATCATTAATGCATATACTCTTGTTTAGTCAACACAGGTAAAATTTTTCCTTGCACTTACAAACCTTTTCCCCACCAGAGTTTATACTTCAGAATCTAAATTTTCTAAATTTATCTAAATTTTCAACAAGATTCCCATACAAACAGCATTTTGTACAATATTTCAGCAAAACCATGTAATTTTAACAAGTTTTTACTAAAAAAATATAAAAATTTTAATATTTAGGCAAAGCACGTATTTTCCTTTTTTAAATTTAAAAAATAATTACAACATACAATGCTTTACCCTACATAACCAATTTGAGGAACAAGAGTTAAAATCTGCATAAAATGACCTGTCCTCAAAGTGTTATGCTAAATTAACTCGAGGAATTATATCGATCAATGAAGACAAAAATAAAGTGAAAAAATTTCAATTATTTCTATTTATGAAATTTCGGTACTCCCCATTATACAAACCTGTCGACAATGTTATGCAAAAAAAAGTCCCCAATTAAACAAAATGAATACAAGAAAATAATTTTCACATCCCACTTCAACTGTTGCATGCTACATTTCAAAAGTTAAAGTAAAAATAACCCCAAAAAAATAGAAAGAAGAAAAAAATACCGACTTTTAACGTCACAGTATCTTTAACAAACTATATTTCTGCTTTCTTTGCATGTTAATCATTATTCCCCTCATGATGGAATTCCATTCATATGCAGAAGTAGACAAAACTAAGTGCATGTAAAAAAAGGATAGAGCTACATCCAAAACTAAATCTTTAAATTTTATTTTCATGTACGTTTCGGTCTACTTCTTATACTTAAAGACAGGGCTCTATTTGAGGCAGAACACACTGGAACGGTGTTTTGGCAACTCTCCTGGGGAAAAAAATTAGGATAGTTAAAAATATTTATTTAATCCCATTACTATGTTGGTAGCGAGTGGGTCTGGCGTGCATATATATATATATATATATATATATATATATATATATATATATATTTAAAAAAAGTTTGGAATCACCACCATACACACCCTGGAAGGTTATAGTTCCAGCACCTCTATTTCTAGAAATCAAGCACTGCTTAAAAAGTTGTCTATTTCAGTAATGCGATGATTGCATCTGTTAGTTACAAGTTATAGATGTTCCAGATATCAAACCCGTGTCTTTTCAAGCATAAGAGGACAGGTTTTCCCCTTGCCAAGAGATTAAGAACAGGTCAGTATAATGGGAAAAATACTGAAATTTCTAATTAAGCAGCTTCAAGTTATCGACTGCTTATTACATTAAAGTACGTAAATTAAAATTTCAGTTTTTAAAAGGAATTTAATGTTTCCAAATTCATAATGCTCTGAAGAAAATTTATATTAGAAAATATTCACTAAATTTTACAGTAACAGTTTAACAAAAAATATGTATGAATAAAGACAGAGGAGTCTGTCAAAACGACACAATATTTATAAAATAGAACTCCATTTAAATGCCAAATTATGGGAGCCTGAGAAAAGAAAAACGTAAACAGTGTGAAAATAAAATTTAAGCTATGTGGTAAATGATTTCCAAGAAAGGGATAAGAAAATAAACTTCTCTGACAAAGCATATGGCATTTTAATGCACTCATTTTTCAACCTTAAGAATGTTGACGTCTACAGTTTCTAAAACTGGTGAACCATGATCCCTTTCTTTGCTCTGGATGAACAGAACAATTACATTTAATAAAAATTTAATGTACCACACAGAGGAAAGAAATATAGAATTTTACTAAATTGAAATAAGTGTCCTCCAAAGAGTTGATACCTCTACAAGCAGTCACTCAACAGTTGTTAACTGTTTGTATTATTGTTTGTTTGGATCGATTCAAATTAACTGGAATAAACAGTGAAAACTTCTTTGTTCCATATTATCAAACCTGTATTTATGCCACATCCAACCATGCAAAGACTATTTTCCCTAAATAAGAGAATTAAAAGAAAACTGTCCATTAAAAGTTTAATCATTAAAATCTACTCGAATACTAAAAATAAATATCTCTAAGCTGTTTTATTAAGAGAAATATGAAAAGGTCCAGATAAACATCCTTTCACCATGACGAATTGAACACTGAGGTTTTTAGAGGGAAGTTTGAATGAAATATTTATCCATGAATTCAGCATTCTGGAATGAGTACTAGACGGCAGTTTTTAAACAGTCCCTTGATTGCAAGTCTGACAATAAGGTTGTACCATCACTTACAGCATGGATTCAAGTTAAGCTATTGTTAGATTAATCCTTAATGTTCAAATTTTATAAACATAAATTATATAAACTTAAAAACGCAAAATTCACTATACAACCTTGATAGGATCATTGATATAAATGGTGATGATACTTATATTTATTATAAACACTTTAATTTTGTCTCAATTTCTTATATTTTAACCCGATAAAAAAACGGCATTTTATTTTCGTACGCCTCCTTGACAGAATTCTATATGTTAGTCATACTAATGGGGAAAAAAATTGCTTATCACCTAAACAGTTAATAACTTTACAAATAACAGCAAGATGTAGTTTTAGAATTTCAGAGAGCCTGTAGCACCCCTCCTGTTGATCGTGTTTAACACCACTGAATACATCTGACATTTAAAGCCGATTTCAACACGAAGGAAGATGTGTAGTGAACAGTATACAACTCATCCTAACGCAGGATACACCGATATGCTCAATCTGAACGATTCAATTAATAGAAACATCATTTTTATCTACCTCCCTTGCGAAGTTAATCTACATTTCTCACAACATTTACCTCATAATGTGAACACAATGTCTACACAAGCAACTACCCTTGCATATTTGAAATACCTGCTCCGTGGCAACACCATGCTTACTATACTTTCGAACCTTTTAAAATTTTTCAACACGCCAAAAGGGAATCTAAAACAGCTCAATTTCATTACTTAAACTTGTAACATATTTCTTAGTATATCTTTTCAAAAGATAGTAGAGAACGTTAGTCCGTAACTACGCGTAAACAAAATGAATTTCGATCGAATATGCTTAAATACTTACGACAATGCGAGATATTTAATGCATTATTTCTCACGACTCAAGGTAAGCTAACTGCTCATCTTCACTAACTAAACAGCTTCGTACATTTAAGTGTAGCAAACCACAGACCGCCTAATCTGTCATATTCGATAGTTCCGCGGCGAATAATACAAGAAACTAGAATTTGCTGTTCTTCCATTGGTCGACGGGCGGTACGATTTGCATACACAAGAACGACACTATTTTCGTTGTGGATTCGGTCCTTTGTCTACTTTTCCCGAACAGAAATTTTAATAAGTTTAATTTTTTTACTGTATTTAAAAAAAACACGTTATATTACGAATTGCATCGAGAGACTATTATTTTTAAATTAAATGGGAGGTGGAAATTGACGATAATTTAAGAGATTTTTGGGACAAATTACTACAAGACCGCACTGAATTTATATGGACACAAATTGAGGAATTCTGCCGTTTGAGCACCGTTAATTAGTATTGTTCCCATAATACATAAATAAAATTATTTTATAGTAAATTGAAACTGCTCAATTCAAACAAATTATAATGACATATAAGTTGTCGAGGGTTGGCAGAATAGTATAAAAGATAGAAACGATGAAGTTAAAAAGCCCATTTAGAATCGGAAGGAATTATAATTATCTAAATTTTATCTATTCAGTGCCATTAGATAGGAAAAAAATAATAAAAAAGTATCTAAATTTAATTATTTTCGATATATTACGATATTTTCTCTGTAAAGGACAAAATATCTACCTTTATATATAAAATACTTAACCCTACTAGAGTGTAACAGCGCAAAGTATGTCTGTGTATACGCCATCGGAGTGAGGCGGCCATCTTGGATAGCTTTGGAAAACAAAACTAGGAAACCCTATGGAGATTAGCATCGCCTGCTTTTTGCGGAGACTCTTGCTCGAAACCTATCCATACTTAAAGAAATTCCTACTATGTAAACCTCAGTTTATTTAAAATCTGCAATTTTTGATAAAAATTATGCCTGGACACGCCGTTTTAATGAGAAAAACAATAGATATTTTCACTTTCAAATTTCACTTTGTGTTTACAATTTGTGCTTTTTTTTCCCTCTCGAATCTCCTTTTGCCTATTTAAAAAAATAGATGTTCTTCTGATTGATTAGTATTTATCTAGTATTTTAGTTATAAATCTGACTTTTTATAACTGAAACATATCAAATTCCTACGCTTACGATTACTTCTGAATAATTTTCCTGTTGGCTTTCGAAGTAGATAATGGTAGTTCATTTTAGTGCATGTAAAATTTCATGCAGTTGGAGTTTACGGAAAATCCTTGCCAGACATTTTCGGTGAATCCAAATTTGTTGCTGCTAAAAGAAAACCTTCAGCAGCAGGCAAAGACTGGCCTAAAACTGCCATGAAAAAGGAACTATCATCTCTTCCTCTACTTCAGTTCCTGCGTATCAATGAAGAGGAAAACTTTGAGCATACTGTTCTAACATTCGACGAGATTACATCCTGGCAACAGTATCTGTCAGCAGCAGATAAAGTAGCTTTCATCCTCGCGAAACTTAAAGTTACTGAGGATAAGCAAAAGTTTGTCTTTTCTATGACATCTGGATAAGCACAACATCCATTATGGGGAGCATACAGAAAAGGGCGGTTTACTTCGAGCAAACTAGTTTCAATTTTGACTGCGATTGAACTAAGCTATATACCGTCTAATTTGCTTAAAAACTCTGAATGGTGAATATAGAAATTTCGCTTCAAATGCCATTCAGTGGGGTGTGGTGCGAGAAAAAACGGCCCTATCTATTTATGCAGATGGGAAGGAATGCAATGTATAGAAACTGGTGGTCTCTTTCTACATCAAACTGGTATATTAGGGTGCTAACCAGATGGTCTTATTGATCACAATAATGGACTCATTTAAATTGTGTCCTGTATTTTTAAAAGATGACGTTGTCTCATAAGTTCTCTCGCTTCTGGTAAGTGGTATTTGACTATAAAGCAGAATGCAAAAGCCACCTTCATTCATCAAACAATATTTCGGTTTATGAATTTTCTGTTGGTGATATCTCCTTTAATTTGAAAACTTCTCGAGGTAAGACGTACTATTCTCAGATTCAAGGTAGTTTGCATATACTTAATAGAGATATTTATAATCTCATTATTTGGATACCAAATATTACTTCAGTTGTCACAGTAGTGAAAAAAGGCTGACAGGTCAGTAAACATAAAAAAAGTTTATTGATTTTTATAGAAACATATTTATTTATTCTCTTATAAAGTGATTGTTGAATGTAGTATGTCGTAATATAGTATTCAATCCAGTCCAACTTAGCCATGTGCCACCTAAATTTGGGCCGAGCATCCCCAAGGGTGACGTATCTGGGGGGATCGTACCTTCTCCCACCCTCTTCGACCTCATAGAATGACTTTCCGGTCTACGAACGTAACGTGCCCTTATCCGGCCTAGACACGAAGGTATTTAATGGCGCTCGGAATTCGATCCGAGAACCCTCAGTGCCGAAAGCCGACGCGCTACCACTAAGCTACCCTGGGCCTTCAATCCAGATTTAATAGAGGGCAGACATTTAAATGTTTTCTTTGACTTCAGGGAGAGCAGAAAAATGTGTTAAAGAACATTTCGCCGAAAAATCAAACTCTCCAGTTAAACATTGCCACATAACTGGATTGAGTAGCATAATAATGTAATTATTTAATGTAATGTATTGTGATTATTATGTAATTGTAATAAATTATTTTTTCAATTTGATTGTTTAGTATCTTTTGAGTTCAAATACTTTTAAAGAATATCATCGCACAAAAATGTTACATAATATTTTAAAAATTATAAATTGTACGTAAATGATTTCCTGTTTTTAACTAGAGTTCCATAAGGCAATCCCTCGCAGCAATGTCACATCTCAACTCTTGCAGATTTCAATTCTTGTTTAGCGAGGAGTGGCAAAACATTGTATAATTTAACATGGCGTTCAATGACCATTCTTACAACTTGGTGAATAAAATGCTGTCAGATTATGCAAAATCTTTAGATACGGTATCGAAACAACGGTATATTAGTAAATTAAACATTCAGGTACAACCCGGAAAAGTTTCTTCACTATGTGACCCATATTTATTGACAGAGGAAGACTGGAGTTACGATACAAGACGCTGGCCTGAAGTTACTTATCCCGATATCTATACATATCTTAGAAATTCCTCAAACGATGAATTCAGCAACGAAAATTTGAGGAATTATAAATCTTTGTCTGCATATGATTATGTTCAATCAGGTGAGTTTTTTTCCCTTAAATTTTTACTGAATTATAAGGATTGAAATAATAACAATACTTCCAATCACGTTTTTTTGAACTGCAAAATCGTACTTTTTTTCTCCTCAAATCACTGCTCTGTTAATGATATTTGTCCTGTGGAAAGTGTGCTTATTCATTAACCACTTGTTTTAAGTATTTGTTTAATTTTACCATCATTTTGGGGTGTTTAATGTCATGCCAAATGCAGTACTTTCTGATAAACAAATAAGATGCACTGATGTCCTCGAAGTAAGACCTGAATTTTTCTTAATAGGTGTAATTTACATTGTATAAACTCGAAATATTTTTATCGTAATTTTAAATTCTCCTTTTATATGTATATATAATAATAACTAGCTCAAATCTGTAGTGTTTATATGAAGTTTAATTTTCTCGTTAATCTTTCATTATTTCTTTCAGTTAAAAAATGAATAATTAAGTAGCCAAGTGATCACTCCCCTCCGCATCTATTATAATATAAAATCATAAAACCTCATTGTAATTGTGGGGAAATATGCTAAGTGCTTTATTTATTTCCTAAATATAAGGTATCTTCAATAGCTTTTGATAAAGTAGCATCATGGCAAAAGCTTTACACCAAACAAGCTAGACATAATCATAAATTCTAATAATTATGCATGAGTTCTTCTAACAAAACTTTATAATATTAACAGGAAAAGTACAAACAGTGAAGATGTATAACCCAACAGCAAGTGGTGGAATAATTATTTTGTCTGCTGAAGTGCAACCTTCTCAGCGCGTAGGAGAGAAAAATCATGTTCCATGGGCAATTGTTGAGAAGAATGGAGCAATAATGACTGCACATTGTACTTGTATGGCTGGGTATGCATAAATTAGAATTGTATTAATAATTAGTATGATGTTTACTTAATAAATGTTTATCGGAGATTAGTTTATTTACAATGATCAGCAATGTTTGAATTTGAAAATGTTTACATCCTATTGTTGCATTAGTTATGTAGTAGTATAGAATATCATTTTGAATGTATGATTTATATAATAGTTTATATAATGATTTTTATACACCCTGATCCATTGTTTCAGGATTGGAGAGGCTTGTAGCCATATTGCTGCATTACTCTTCAAAGTAGAACTTGCTGTGAGATTACAACTCACTTCAGAGCAAACCCCTACTGAGGAAGCATGCAAATGGAACTCTACATTTTCTAGCAAGAAAGTAAGTAGTAGTATTATTATTGCAGATTATATTTTACTTTATATGATAGTTCAATTATTAAGGGATTGTAGAGGTAGTTAAATTTTGAATTATGAGATTAAAACACCTGCTTTATGGTTATTTTTTAATTTATATAATGTTTCAATTATTTAGGTTCTGAATATACCAGTTTCTTCAATGAAGTTACAAAAAGAAAAGTGGCATTCAAGATTACCGTTAAAACGATTGAAATCCCCTTGTTTAAAACGTCCTAAACTTCCTCCTTTGACAGAGGAAGAGATGAAACGTTTATATGAAATCAATCCTGAAGCAGTGATTTTCAAGTGCAAAAAAATAGCTAAAAGTATTGCAGTCCCAGTAGTAGAAAATCATTTGCCGCCAACTATATGTGAAATCATATCTGATCTCAGTAATTCTCATATTATTCAAGATATGAAAAGTTATTTTTCACCGATGAGCTGCAAATTTTTAGCTGAGAAAACGACAGAACAGAGAATTTGCAAGCTCTGGCATCAACATCGCCAAGGAAGATTTACTGCATCGATCTTCAAAGAAATTGTTAAGAAAAAAATGTGGAGTGACAGTTATATGATGAAATTTCTGTCACCTGCCAGTTTCTCAACAGCATCTGTGAATTGGGGACGAGAGAAAGAAGCTGAGGCTTTACAAGCATATAGAGAATATATGGAGGAAACACACGACAATTTAAGTATCACCAAGGCTGGATTTATTGTGAATCCAGGTATGCCTTACCTTGGAGCCACACCAGATGCATTTGTTAGCTGTAGCTGCTGTGGAGAGGGTGTGGTAGAGCTCAAGTGCCCATACAAACACAGAGATAACCTAATTTTAGCAGCAGCAAACGAAGATAAAAGTTTTTGTTTGGATGTAACTGGCACCTTAAAGAAATCACATGCATATTTTTATCAGGTAGGTAGTTTTATAAATTGCTTCAAAATGTTCAGTAGATTAAATTATGCTTACATCTAAAATTTAATGTTGAGTTTTAATATTTAAAATATTTGCATTTGTTAATATTTCATTCTTTTTACAACCATAATAATTTCAAGATTTTATGTTTTAGGTTCAAGGACAAATGGCTATTACGGAACGTAACTACTGTGATCTGGCTGTTTGGACAATGAAAGATTTTTTAACCCAGCGTGTAGACAAAGATGATCTTTTTTGGGAGGACACTGAAATTATTTTGAAAGACATGTATCTCTCAAATTTAGTGCCATTTATAAAGGTATAGTATAATTTATTACAGTTGTTTGTATGTATTATTCTTATTCTGTTTTTTTCGTTAAAACATTTTTTTAAATTCTTCTAGAAACATGTATCTGGTACCGAATAGCCCCTGTTCCTGGTATGCCATTGTCACAAGAGCTCATCAACATTTATTTTGCTGTAGTTCATCATTTTAAATGGTGATTTATATTACCTGTTTTACTTTTCAGCTTTTAGTGGTTTTGAAAATTTAAGGAAACATATCCCTATTGGGGAATCCTCGCCTTGCAAATATCGCAAAAGGAGGATAAGGCGCCTTTTGCTGTACGCCTAGCGTGGTGTGGAAATCAGCAATTTATTAATTTAATACCTCTTTTCTAATAATTCTAGGTATTTTTTCTTCCGTGACGAACTTCACACAATCATATGATGGCAATGGAATGTTTGAAATCTCATGGGGGGAGGGGACTGTTTGCAGGAAGTCGAATGAACTCTCATTAGAGTGTCGTTCTTTAGATAGCCTGAACTTTTCTGCAAAGTGCTACAGGGGAAATAATTTATTATTATATATGTGTGAAAATTCCTTGATACTGAAGGAGGAGGGAAAGGAAAAATTGTTTATGGGAAGTAATTTATAAAAATACCGTAACATGTTTGTATATGAACTAAACAGTTTAAATTTCATCTTGTAGAACATTTTAAATGACTACAGATTTTTTTTTTAATATACGTATCCTTTAAAAACTTTAAGTCGTGTGAGTATTACTGTTTTGTATAGTATGTATATATGTTTTGTTAAATATGGTATTAAATTTTTGCTGTTACTCTCTGTGCATACATTAATGACTGACTAAGCTCATCAACATTTATTTTGCTGTAGTTCATCATTACCTGTATTATATGAAAGTTTTTATCATCTGTTTTATATAACTGTTTATTATCACTTGTTATACATAGAAATGCACATAAAATCTAACTTTGATTATATCACTGTCTACTTTTCTTTTGATTTGATCTCTTGCAGCTTTTGTTCACCCTGTACTTCTATAGCACAAAGCCGAAAATATAAAAGGGGGCCCATAGGAGGGTTACCTGTACTATCAATTGTATTCCCTTGTACTTCAATTGAACTAGATTTAGCATTTTCTTCATTTACACATAGACATGTTTAAAAGATTGTAAATCTATCGATTTTCTTAAAAGGATATTGTAAAGGATATTTTTTTGGCTACTATTAATTGTGATGCATATTTTGAATGTTATGATCTCTAAATCTTAACTGAAAATAATCAGGTAGTAAAACAAACACAACTTTAATGGATAAAAATAACTTTTATTGAAAAGTACTAATTGAGATTTCAAATTAAAGAACTATTGGTAAGGATAAATTTACTAGTGCAGCACAAATTGTGACTGCATCATCAGCATATTTGATGAATGATATAGGCATAACAGATCTTAAAATTTTAAAGCATTTCATTCTCCCAATTACTCGTTCTACATGGATTCTAATATTTGATATTTTTTTTGATTTTATTATTTCTTTCTTAGTTAGTTGCCTCTTTCCTTTTGTAAATGCAGGTAACACTAACTTTACTCCATGTATGGCAAAGAAATCATCAACATTAAAGCCTCTGTCAGCCAAAACAACGTCTCCCGGTTTTAAATTATCGATGATCCCACTTTTTATAGTTAATTCTTTATCCGATACCCTCCCACCCCAACATCCTGAAAGGAAACATATTTGTCCTGTTGGGACAATCGCTATTAAATATTTTAATGTCTGATGGTGCTTGTAGTTTGACCACATCAAATTTTTATTCGCAAGGCCTGGTGGTCTTTGCGTAAAAATTTCCGTACAGTCCATTATACAAGTTGTATTACTATATGGACTGCATCGGAAGCACTGTGGGAGAGATTCTGCTATCTGTTCTCGACTCGGGAACTCTATGAGGTTTGTCAGTCTGGCAGCAAGAACTGGCAACCAACTCCGAAGGATTCTCATAACAGTGTTCAAGGATATTTCAAATCTTATTGCCAAATCTTTATCTTCTATGGCTAGTCTTAGCTTCATCAAGACAATAAGAATCTGTGTTTCGCTGTTAATTTTGAATTGTTGTTTTACAAAATTTTCACTGATTGATAGAATCCAGTTAAATACTTCGATTTTATGGAGACCTGTGTAATATTTTAAAAGCTTTGCATTCATCAATATTTTTTGCGTCAAATTCTTATCTTCTAGTTTTGACTTGAGGCACCTAAAATTAAAAAAAAATAAAAATTACACCCGATCTTCATGTTTGAAAAAAGAAACTAAGAGGGTCAGTGGCGCACCCCTCTGACCCTCTTAGTTTCTTTTCTACCAGTCCAAGTAGTTAACTCGAAACTCTGAAATCAATCTGCTTACCTAATTTCAGCTCGCAAACTATTCATCTCTATCATAATATCCATATTAACTAATTTTATTTTTAATAATTTATTCTCCTCTTGAAGTTCTCTAATTTTATCTTCTAATGATCTTTCTGAAGTATCTTTTTCTTGGTTATTGACTGCTTCTGTTACCTGTGGCAGAACTTCACTTTGTCGATCCTCTGCAACCTGTGGCAAAATTTCACCAGAATCTCCAGAAACGAGCGAATTACCAGAAAATTCTGACAAAACTTAAGAAGAATAATAAATATTTTACAACTGTTTTATCAATCTTGAACAGGCAATAAGAAAAATAAATATTACATGCTTCAACTAGTTATAGTCATGAATTAATAATTACAAGATAAAAAGAACTTTTTATACACCATGTTTTTAAATTTTCTGTTGAATCATATAAACTTGACAATTCTACGTATTAATACTTTTAAAACTTTTTTTGATGACTTATCCCATCAACTTGAAAGAAAATGATCAAATGCATAATAAACAGAGCAATTATAAGAAATTTTCAAACA
This sequence comes from Dolomedes plantarius, assembly GCA_907164885.2. Lineage (NCBI taxonomy): Eukaryota > Metazoa > Arthropoda > Arachnida > Araneae > Dolomedidae > Dolomedes > Dolomedes plantarius. The sequence continues at coordinate 109,280,908 of OU015503.1, forward strand.
ACAAAATTTACTGAAAATGAATTCAATTACTGCTTAAAGATGTCTAAAAGTATTAAAATAATGCATTGTCATCGTGTTCTGAGCTATTCTAAAAGTTTCAAATGTCTAGCTAATCGGGAAGTTAGTTAAAAATTGATTGTAAGATTTGTACTGGACAAACACACAAACAAACAAGAAAGCGAGTTAATAAAAACATGGTAAAAATAAAGTTTTATTAAATATACATAAAATGAGACCTGATTGTTCTTCAGTCACCATCAAAAGCGCAGTGTCTATCTTTCTTTTCTTTAATGATTCACTTTTGCCTCTATCAGCTAGATGCTGTTTCCTCATCTCATACAATTCCACTTTTCTTTTACGATGTGCAGTATATGAGAAGACATTTGGAACATAATCAGGATGATCTTGATCTCTGTTTGGTTGCCCTTAAATAATTTTAGAATTATGCAGTATGAGTTTGTGCATGCAAATAAGCTTTATTATAACAATTGTGTTATTAACCAAGTGTTTTGTAAAATTTGACATGAGAAATAAACCTTTCTAGTTTTTTCATATGAAATTGTCTTTTATTTTCTCTTCCTTTCACATATGTTTAAATCCACTGACAAATTATTTCAAATACTAATTTTAAAGAGATAAAAATATGTTTAAATGTAAAAAAATAAATATATACAAATGTCAACAAATGAAAATCCTAACCTGTTTGAAAATGGTTTCCACAAATAAACGAAAATCTTGAAGGTATCCAGGCATCTCTTTTCATGGCTTTAATCCAAAGTTCTCTCCTCTGAGAATCCTGTGGAAATTTAAAAAATCCTACGCCACTTCCCTTTTCAAAGCGATTGGTGCAATCTATAGCACAACAACTCTTCACCATTTTCACTATATACAACACGAATCACTATATACAACAAAATCAGCTACAATACAAATATTAAGAAAATTAGATGTTTTCATTAGTTGAATCTGGCACCATAGAAAATATTAAAAAATAAAAGAGCAACATATTAATAAACTGAAAAGAAAAAAATATATATGTCAGAATTTGCATGCACTGTTTTTCAATTAAGGACATTTATGCAGCTTAATATATCGACAATATATTCGGCTGTGTTAATTTAACAAGAATTTTCAGTAAAATCTAGAATTCATTTTCCCTCAGAGTTCTTTGAAATAACTGTTTAATATAGTTTTCTATTACTTTTTATGATGATTTAAATTAAGTATTATTAAAAGGTTAATAATTTAAACATATCTTCATAAGGTACATCTTTATTGATGTTTACATTAAGATTGCATTTCAACAAAATGATTCAGAAAAATTGTGTGTATAATCTTTATCAAGTGAGCAAAGTTACTTTATTTTAATACTAAATACAATCCAAATTTTCAAGTGAATATTATGAAATTATTTTATATTTTTTACTGTGTCAAACTTATTTTATTTTTTAAAGAGTATACTTTTTAATGGTATTTTAAAGAGTTAAGAAAATAATTTAAAGCATGAAATTATTTTAAGAATACACAAACTGGTACAAAATTAATATTGCAAATTAGTTAGGTTTCAGTGCTTACATAGCTAAGAATGTATCAAGCTTGAAAAGCAGTGAGTGAACTACAAAAAAAAAAGTGACCTACAAAACATTTATTACAGTATATAAAAAGTTCAAAATGATTGAATACATATGTCACAAAAAGTTAAAAATTTACATTTTAGTAAACAATACTACTGCCCAAAATACCTAAAATAATTATTACAAAAACGTAAAACAAGAATAAACAAACATAAAACTAAACGTAAAATAAGAACAAATAACTGTGTCATATTCATGAACAGAAATAGTCTAAGGAATGAACCATAATCATCGTTTATAAAATGTTAAAATTCATGCGGAAATACACGCTGTCAAAAAAAGATGTTCTCATTTAGAATGATAAAATTCTCAACGAAAGAATGATTATATTCTCTTAAACCTTGCGAAATATTGAAAAAAAAGTGTTAAAATACCTGTTACATACAACTACTATGAGTAATTTTATAAATAAACTTACATTATTTTACTCAAAATGAAGGTATCGTCTAAAACACATGCAAACGCATAGGAACGGCTCGTGTTTTCTGCCACTCCTTAATCACGTGATCTATAGCAGACGAAAACGTGACGTAGCGAGCGATTGCCTTATTGTCGTTCGTCACGCTGAAAATAGGACTTCAGAGGGTTTACAAACCGTCGGCGGTTGTAACAAATGCCACTGTTTACATGCGGTAGTTTCTTTGTCTAACTGCATCCGTAAATTATCTAGCAAGCATATGAACGAGACCTTTTATTTCCTGTCTTTGATTGCATGACCTAGCCTTGCTTGTCTTTTATTGTATAACCCAGGAAAAACAATCCCTTGTAGAATTATATTTCTTCCATATAATTCTTATATGCATTTAACATTTTAATTTTTATTAAACAATTCTGTGATTGTTTCAATAGCAGTTCAGTATTTAAAAAAAAAATAATGTTTACATTTTAACTTGTATAACCTTGTTAAATATTAATCTAATAAAATGACACCATATTGCATTATTAGTTTAATTTAATGTCTTAATAAAGCAGTCAATTGTCATCAGTACCGAAAGATGGCGCCACGGGCACAACCATCCCCTGATTGTCTTAATTTTCTGAAGAAGAAAAAAATAACCTTGCCCAATTAGCTACAGGTCGATTTTCCACGCGAGAATACTGCTTTGTATTCGTAAAGTTTTTCTCCAGTTTTCGGCTGTCGGCGGAGATTTCTTTCAGTCTTGTACGCAGGGCCGTTCCTAGGGTAGCTGCCGCCCGTGTGCGAGAATAATTTTGCCGCCCCCCCCCCCCCCTCATACATTATGGATTAATTGAAATTTATCTGAAATATTTTTACCTTAAATGAAACAACGAATTACAGAAAATATTATAAATTCAGTTTATTTTTTAATTTTACAACCTAACATAATAATTATTAATGTATTGATATAGTAACCAAATGAATACGTTATATTAAATACATACAACACATATCTATTAATACATATACTTAATAACAGACAGTCAAAAAGCTTAAAAAAATCTTTGCTTTTTGTGCCTTTTTTAATGCAAATTCTGTTATAATATCTGATACATCTATATCTTCCGAAATGTCCTTTTCTATACTAATAATAGATAAGTCTGAAAGCCTTTCTTGTTCCATTGTTGATCTCAAATATTTTTTTATTATTTTAAGTTTTGAAAAGCTTCTTTCCCCGCTAGCCACAGTCACGGGTAATGTTAAAAAAATTCGTATGGCAATCACTAAATTTGGAAACGGATAGATGAGGTTACTTGTAAATAAGTATTGAATCACATTTAATGCGTTCATTTCAGGGGAAATAAAGGATGCAACGTTGTCAATTTCATCGCATAAATCTTCAGCTATAATATCTTTTTCATTTTTAAATTGATCATGTAACATAATTTCCACAGATTTACATTTTGTAGACCTATTTGATTTATCTGTTTTAAGGAAATTATTTAGGTCGTTGAGAAAATTGAAAACTGTGTGATGTTGTTTTATTTGTTCGAACCTTTCTTCTATTTTTGATAATGCAGTGTCCAATATTACGAAGTAAAAATTAATTTTGAATTGGTCTTCTGGATTTTTTGGAGCCTCATCTTTACATTCGTAGTCAAATAAACGTTTTTTTGTTCGGGGTCTAACAATATTAACCAGAGGAAATGAAGGGTCGCAATCGATATCTTCTGCAATATTTTTTGCCTCTTCTAAAATATCACTAAAACCTTTATCTGACCTAATATTATATAAATATGTTTTGGTTTGCTCTAACATTAAAATAATATTTGGTAGTATAGCATCCGATTCCTGCATAGCTTTATTTACGATATTAATTTTTGTTAACACATTATACCATGTAATAATGGAACAAATAAATTTAAACGACTTAATTTTCAAAAATAATGAATTTGCCATGTTTCTAGTTTCAGAGTCTCTCGTATTATCAGAATAGAGGGTATATAAAGCATCATATATTTTTGTTAGATTGTATCTAAGAACTTTTAGCGCATCTATTCTGCTTTCCCATCTAGTATCTGAAAGGGGTTTAAGCGTTAAAGTTGGGATTTCGTTTTTTAAGACCTTCCAACGTTTAGTGGATGCGGAGAGAAAACGTATAGCTCCTGTACAATTACAAAAAAGCTTGTAATTTCTAAAGACGCTTTTGCAGCGTCATTTACAACTAAATTTAAACTATGGGCCGCACAAGGCACATAAAAAGCTCTAGGGTTTAAGTCAAGAACTTTTTTTTGTAAACCATTTTGCGACCCTTCATATTCGCACTATTATCATAACCCTGCCCCCTTAAATCCCCCAAACAAATGTTGCGAGTCTCCAAAAAATCTAATAAAATATCAGTTAAACCCTGTCCTGTCGAATCTGGTATTGAAATAAATCCCAAAAAATGCTCCCTAATTTCTATTTGCTTTGATTTATTATTTAATAGAACAATTCTTACTACAACAGTAAGTTGGTCTTTGTGACTTAGATCAGGGGTGGAATCTAAAATAATAGAATAATATTTACTAACTTTTAAGAGCGAAATTATTTCATGTCTTATTTTTTGACCCAAAAGGGAAATAAGTTCATTTTGAATATGAACACCTAAATAATGAGGCATACTTGATGGATTTCTGCTAATTCTAGTGAGGTGGTCTGATATGGTATCATTAAACTTTGCAATTGCTTCAATTAATTTTTAAAAGTTTCCATTTCGTTGCTCGTATAACTTATTATTTTTGCCTCTAAAACTCAAATTTTGACCGGCTAAGAATTTAACGGTATAAATTATAATTTTTAACACGGAAACCCATCTATCTTTTTCCATATTTATTAATTTCTCATTTAGAGAATCAGTAGTTGTTTCAGAAGAAATTGATTTATTTAAATCAATCCAAGATTTTGTATTACAAATGTGACTTTTTAATTTTTCATGGAGTTCAATAATCTGAGTTAAATGTCTCCAATCGCTATATTCCTCAACAAAGGCACTAGAAAAAGTTTTAAATAATTTGCAAGGAAAACAAAATACACAATCTTTTAACTTAGAATACACTAGCCAAACTCTTGGAATTATTTCCCCATTACTTAATTTTTTTTATAATAAATAGATGAGAAACCTCTGTTATCTTTATTTACAGGAAAGTTTAGATCCGCTTCTTTAAGTTGGGTAGGGCCTAACTCTACTAAAGTTAATTTAATTTTGTCAGATAGTACGGAAGGCCAACAGCTAGGATCCTTATAAACATCATCTTTATAAGAAAGATGAAGAAAATCTTCATGATCTTTGGTCACGGTTTCACTGGTTTCAAGACTTGGTTCTGCGATTAAAACATCTTCCTTGGGGTTTGTGATTTCGGTCTCCGTCACATTTGTATGTCTGGAACTTGATGGCGCCTCATGCGATCTTGCTGGGATTAAAAATGTTTTTAATGAACCACAAGCTTTCTTTACTAATTCTTCTTTTTCAAGTTCTTTTTCTGTATTGGGCCCCAGAAAACTTTTTACGTTTATCAGACATCTGTAAAAAAAATGAGGTTCTTTTCGTAAAGAACTTATAAAAATGGCGCAATGTAAGTTAAGCTGTTTCTCGATAAAGAGTGACTTTTGCAAAGAAACGTTCCAAATCGATTTTATTTTAATTTTGTTCATATTTTAAATACAATTCCCCGTACGTTTACTTTAATAAAAAAAATCGTATTTTCCCGATTTCTGAATTGCCATATTTCACGTACCTGTTAAAAAAAATAAGGTGATGCAGTTAAAAAATTCAAGTTTACACTTGTTCCTGTAGTATATGTTTAACATTTGCAAAATAAAATAAAAACCTTTAAAATAGAATTAAGTAATGAATCCTAGCTTTTTTTAAAACAAATGTCAAACCATAAATGTATTATTTCAATTTCTAACCGCTAACCGCTCAAAAGAAAAAATATCATCAAGTTTACTTACCTGTGAAATATTTTTGTTGGTCAGCAATCACAATATCGAGCACAAAAATTAGAGACAAAAAGATTTGTTTTTCAGTTGTTGAGATGGACACGTTCAAAATTAATATAGTGCAAATTATCCCGGTCCGTGTATTTATAGGCTCAGGGCATAAAAGAGTATTTTCCTGCAACCTGACAAAAACCGCCCGCACAGATGCGATGCCGGCAATGCGACGCGATTTGATGGGATGATGGGTTAAAATGTGCTAAAACAAAAACGAACAATATATTTCCCAACTGGTTGCGACGTGGAGTAGAGCTGCTAAAACCAATGTGGTTTTGTTTAAGGCGACAATGGACCTTCAGATTGACAAAAATATGTCTCAAAAACGATTTTTTTTTCAGAAAATGATTCTGCAACTCATCAGCTTTAAATTAAAAAAAAAAAAGTTATATTGATCCAATCATTATTAACCGAGTTATAAGTATTTTTCCAAACGTAAACAATGGAAATGTTACGTTAAATTAAAATTTTAAATGCTATTTTCTCAAAGAAACTTTTCATGTCGTTTCGGTAAGTTCAAAATGTTCCATGCGTCATAATTTTTCTTGAATTTTCATAAAATTTCATAAAATGATTATTTATATATGTTAGAATAAAACTTAGTGATAAATTCATTATACTATTTTAAAACACCTTAAAATTTTTACAATAAAAAAAATTTGATAAAATTTTGCATAAAATGACCTATTTTTATCGATTTCTTTTCTAGTTTTTATAAATATGGCTGTAAATCTAATATTACTACTAACTTTTATTATAACTATATAAAGCTAGCTTAAGAAAGAAAATTAGATATCTGAGACAAAAATTGATGCACATGGAGCATTTTTAAGTAGAGTAATTAACAAACTGATTTTAATTAATATCTTAATTAATTACATTCTGATCTTTTTTTAATTTAGCATTTTCATCTCTAAACAACACTGTATAAGTATACAAAATTTCATAGCAATTGGTTGATAAATAAAAAAAAAGTGTTTCATGGTCCATTGTCGGGACAGTGGACTTTCAAAATTGTGAAATTTGTCCAAAAATTCGATTTTTTTTTTTATTTTATTGAATTGTGAAACTACGGACGAGTAGAAATGTGTTGCAAAAAGAATTTTTAATTTCTGTGATTACTTTCCTAGTTATAGGCAATTGTATTTAATTTAGATATTATGTGGTTACTAACAGCAATAACTTTAAATGTGTTTTTCTCAAAATAAAAATTTTCATGTTATACGAATATTCAAACCACTCCAGGCGCATTTCTAATGATCGTATTGCTTTGAAATTTAAGTTTTATATACTTAACTGTATATCAAATAAATATTATTGAAAAAAATTATGCTTCGTAGCTCAGAATTTCTAAATTTTGTACTTGAAAAGATGATTTATAGGTATTTTGCGTCATAAAAAGGGTGTTTTCACTATTATTTTTTTCTCTTTATATTTTTAATGAATGCTTAAAATAAGCAATAAGTTTCGTTGTTAGTTCTATAAGGTATCCTGTAAATAAAAATGACCATATTATATGCAAAAGAAATGCGCTTGGAACGTTTTTAAATGAGGCCAATTTTTGATGTAATTAATAATTCATGATTCATAAATTATTAATATTTCATCTTTAAATTTTAACCACTTTTACATATCTATGGTACTAATCACATATTCAAATTTCAAGCAAATCCATTCAAAACAAAAAAAGTTAGGTTTGAAGGTCCATTGTCCCCTTAAGTAAATTTCTCCATGGCCAAATTTAAATTATCATTAAAATATAGGCATTCTTGCTTCGCCAAATAAAAACGAAGTCTTAATTTAATCAAACACATTTGATTATATATAGAGACACACAGAGTTACAAAACGAAATCACAATTAAAATAACATACCGGGAGCGCAAATGATCTGACACGACCTCAGCCTAAGACAAAATCTCCCAGAATAACCTTCTTTTAACATTTTTCGCGCTCAAACCTCATCACATCCGGCATGTGCCGAATAAACAAAAATTACACTAGATCAGCAATGTCCTGTAGACACACTGGCTTCGCAAAAGCGATAAATCTAAGGGCCTTATTATACAGACCTACAGTTTTGGCTACAGGTCGCGACTGTCGCCTGGGCGCGTCACTTCCCCTTCTGAGTCCAAACCTTACTGTTTATTTCCAGTTATACTTGTAAAATGCATTTTTTAACTCTAAGTAGTTACCTAGCATAATGGTGATATTTTTATATTAATTATTTTTCTAATAAATTAGTTTTAAATTTTTTTTATCCGGGCGGCTGACTTGCCGCCCCCCTTGATGTGCCGCCCGTGTGCCCCGCACCCTTTGCACCCCCGGGTTGGAACGCCCCTGCTTGTACGACAGTAGTCACGGTAAATGCCCCTTCTATATAGAAATGATCCACTAGTAGCCGTTGTGCCTAGTAGCTACTGCCATCTAGTAGCCGTTGCTATAAACTGTCCCGCACCGAGGCAAATAAAGTTTGAAGCACGGTAAAATTTCACCACTTTTCGGGAACTATGGATTAAAATACGAAAGAACACAAAGCCCTGAGGTCGTACACGTTCAAGCAAATTATACGCGTGCAAAACATGAGGGCCAAAACGCCAGCAGATCGTCTTTAAAAAGGTTTCGATATCTTATTTACCCGTAACATAACAACTTATCCACTGAAAAATAATCGCCGAGAAATTTTTCCATTGTGGTGTTGACTACTGCAGACCCTTTGCGGTAAAAATTTCAAAAACTACTAGAGCAAAAAGTTCAAAAGTATATTTAAAATTTAGGTGTCATTTAGATACATGTGATACTTAAAAACAGTAACTAATCAAGAAAAATAATACAGTGGAACCTCAATATATCGAACATCAAGAGGAATGAGAAAATTTCAAATTATCGAGGATTTCAATATACCGAGGTTCGATTTATCGAGGTGATTTCTGACTGACTTCGGTATATAAAGGTTCACACTAAAATAATTGTATACTCACTGCAATGAAAACTGATTTTAAATACAACTTCAATATATAGAGGTTTTCCAATAAAAACTTGGATATATAAAGGTTTTCCAGTAAAAACTTGGATATATAAAGGTGGGGTGCCAAGCCAAGCAAGCTAAAAATTTGAAATATTGAGGTCTTGCCAACAGCTATTTTAATTCCTCATCGTACGCTTGAGCTTGAGCAAGTGCTTCATAATCGATAGGACTAGATAGCTCAATTTCATTAATTCTAGAAAAGGCATCTGCTACGCAATTGTCGGATCCGGGAACATACTGTATATCAGTAGAAAATTGGCCAATAAATTCCAAATGACGGATTTGTCTTGGTGAACATTTATCGCTACACTGTTTAATAGGCAAAAGTTAAAGGCTTGTGATCAGTCAAAATTGTGAATTCTGATCTCTCAACCATATGCCTAAAATGCTTAACAGCTGCATAAATGGCCAGCAATACCCGGGCATGCACACTGTAATTCCTTTCAGCATTGGTCAATTTCCGAGAAAAAAAATCCGAGAGGCTGATCAGATCCATCAACAATTTGACGTAAATCAGCACCGATAGATCCATCGCTCGCATCAACCGATAAAACTAATTTAGCTGTTGGGTCGGGATGTGCGATTTGGCATTAGCCAAATCATTAACGCAAGTTTTAAATGCATGTCTAGCATCGTCTGACCACTGAATCTTAGTTTTGTCTTTTTTCGGTTTACTTTTAACTAGATCATACAGGCAAGCCTGTACCCTAGCCGCGTTCTTTAAAAACCGATGATAAAAATTTAGTACCGCTTAAAATGTACGCAACCCATCGACCGTTTCAGGTAAGGGATAATCCAAAATGTATTTAACTTTCTCGGGGGTAGGCTTTTTCTGAAACCAAAAAACCTAAGAATTCTAACTGGTTTTGTCCAAAAATACATTTAGATGTATTTATCACCAAACCATTTGCGTTTAGTAGTTTGAAAACCTGATCAAGGTCAGCCCTGTGACTTTCTTCATCGGTAGATGCTACCAAAATATCATCGATATATGCAAAGCAACAATCGAGATCACGAAGAACATTGTCAATACATCGCTGCATCGTTTGAGCAGCATTTCGAAGTCCAAAACACATATAAAGGTACTCAAATAACCTGAATGGTGTGATTACCGCGGTTTTTGGTATGTCAGCTTCCTCTATTGGGATTTGATGGTACGCTTTTTTCAAATCTATTTTAGAAAAAAATCTTTTTACCATTTAACTGTGCCGAAAAATCTTGCATATGAGGGACACTATAGCGATCAGGTACTGTACAAGCATTTAATCGCCTAAAGTCCCCACATACCCGTAAAGAACCGTCTTTCTTGGTTACAACATGTATCGGACTGGACCAAGGACTTTTAGAGAGGCGGACAACACCCTGCTTTAAGAATATCTAAATTCTTCCTTAACTGCTTTTAATTTTTCTGGGTTCAAATTTCTAGCTTTTGAAAAAACAGGAGGTCCAGTAGTTTCGATTACATGTTACCGATACCTTTACTTTTTTCAAAGTTTAAATTTGGGCTAAGTCTATCAGGGTATTTCATAAGTACGTTATAATAGGGGGAATCCGCACTGATTGGAGTTAATCTGAATTTTGTCTCAGTCGATCCAAACTCTTTAGTATACGCAGACGTACTAACGTCTATAAGTCGACGGTTTTTAACGTCAATCTGCAATCCATACCTATCCAAGAATTAGCCCCCAAAAAGGGTAGGGAAACTTCAGCAACTACAAAAGTCCAGTGATATCTTTTTTTAAACCCTATATCTAAAGCCAATCTTCTAGTGCCCTAAGTCAGTATCCGACTTCCGTTCACTGCGTATAAAAGAACACCCTGAACCACGTTATTAGACTTTAATTTTCTAGGATAGCAACTTATCATCGCGCCAGAATCAATCAAAAATTTAGTGGTGGAATGCCTATCTGACACAAAAAGGCGACTGAATATTAGACTTTCACTTGCCGCAGCTGAAACAAGCGAGCCTGCTAGTTTAAACGAAATTCGCAAGTTTTAACACATTTACTCGATTTTTCAGAGAAAGTCCGGTGATACCAGCACATTTTACCTTTTGGCAAATTCCCTTTTACATAACTCAACCTTTTATCCCTCGAACGGGATCTGCAGCGCGTACGTGAACCAGATTCACTTAATTTCCGCTTAATGTCTGCCAATTCGTTTTTGATTTCAATCAATTCATCAGCATAAGAAATCTGACTAACTGTCGCAGGGAACACTGTTACGTCCCAAATTTTATCAGCAATTTTACTTAAGTTATCTGAGGTATCATTAGAAACTGACAAAATTTTCTGGGCATGCACAGGGAGACGTTGTAACCACAGGCTGTTCATAATATCGTCCTTCATAACACCAGCTGATAAATTACGCATCTCTTGTAACAGCTGACTGGGTTTCCGGTCCCCTAATTCTAAATCCTGCAACAACAATCTTAGACGCGTACTATCGGATTTAGAAAATTGGTCTAAAATTCTGTTTTTTAAAGAATCATAAAGGTCTACTTTAGGGGGATTCAATCAAATCAGAAACCGACAGCATGACCTTAGCATCTCATACCGATACAACTGCATGAAATTTGGTGTCATCAGCAGTTATACCCGACATTTTCAACTGGGATTCGAGTTGTAAAAACCATAACCTAGGATTATGATCCCAAGAAGGAGGTGCCATAAAAGCAACTCGAGAAATTTCTTTTGTATCCTGAGACGTTTTTAGTACTATGCACAAAACACCGAATACAAAAAGAAAGTCTACACCACCCCACAACTCACCAGAAGAGGCAATAGAAATTGTGACCAACAAACGTATTTCAAGGCAGTTAAATTATTATAGAAACAGCATACTCCTTTACCGGGTCACCACTTTGGGATTACGGTGCCTGTATAATTGCAACACTGACTCCATATTAAATAAGATGCAGTCTTATAAAAACCAAATTTATTAAAACTTAACAAAACGACGTATTAAGCAACTCGTTAACACAACGTAACAAGAATAAAGCCTCCTAGCTTAAACATTCGTGCATACACACCACAAGGCGATCATGATTGAGTACCGGTGCACAGTAGGTTACAATCAGTCGTAATCCTCTCGCCTGCACACTCGCTATCGCTTTTATGGGGAAGGTCGGCAGAAGGTGAACAGGCGAGTTTGCAGATTTGCATATTCTCCTTCCGCTTCTTCACGGCGAGGTGTTCTTCTTCGGCAGCGTTTTTCTACGTCAGCGTTTCGGCTTCTTGGTAGCGTTTTCTACGCCACAATCCTTTAATTATGAGACAGATTAGAAGTTTTCCTTTGATAGCTTGGTAGAATTTTGTCATATAGAATTCAATTGTGAGCATAGAATTGAATAAATAAAATTCTACTCTAAAAAGACATACCAAAGGAAAATATCTCTCATAAAATGTTCTTCAGGGGAAAAGAAAATAGATTTTAGTCTAGGCAAATTGTTGTTCCATGCAAAAAGAATAATATACATCTACACGGATGTTGCCGAGAGAAACTTATTTCATAGAATGATAATAAAAACAGACGATTTTAAAATTTTAAAATTCAGTGAACGAGAATGGGAAAAAACGAAAGCAAGCGCCATCTAGCCGAAGAAAAAATGTTTACACTTTGATTTTTAAACAAATAATACTATGTGTTAGGGCCTGTTCACATTATAGTCCGGTAACGGACGCGTAAAAGGAAAGATGGCGCTGAGATGAATATAAACCAATCATAGGCATTAAAAATTTCGTTGATATCGTTTGAAGGTTTGTCATTGGTTAAATATATTTCAATACTTTAAAGCTTCCACTACCGGAATCCTATGTGAACTGGCCCTTATTCTAAATTAACAAATCGTCAGAAGCGGAGAACTGATGTGCTGATATTATTATTGTAAGAGTAAATAATTATTTTTAGTACTATGCACAAAACACTGCATACAAAAAGAAAGTCTACTCCCCCCCCCACAACTGACCAGAAAAGCAAACGTTTACAAGTGCGGTTTTTAATTAAAGTAAAAGATATCTTTGATTAAAGAGTGTCTTAAGCCTCTACTGAATAAAAGTGATTTAGTGTTTTAAATATTATTGTAAACGGGCTGGTATAACTTAATATGTTGGCTGGTGAAGTTTATCATAAATTTAAAATAACGTTAAACAAAACAAAATATTAGGATATTCCCGCGTTTAACTTCTCTTTAGAAGCGAAATTCTTATCTTTCCTGGCTTATACTCAGGTAATTTGAAACTTTCTCTTCGTGCCATTTCGTTTGTTAGATCTTTTTGTTTTAAATGATTCTTACCAAAGAACGATAACGTTTGTTTTGGTTTAATTCTTCCTACGGGAGTTAGTTGATGCTAAAGGATTACCGTATTATAATAGCGATAAGAGTTTTTTTTATATTTAATGCTCAGAATAAGTTTGTTTTGTGAAGATGATATTTTAGGACGACTAATAATATAACTATGAATCCTTTTGTGTGCAAATAAATCAAGTTAAAATGGTCATTTATCTGTCGTCTGTCGTTTTGCCAGTGTAATGGTAAAAGAAAATCCCCCTAGTCAAAGCACAGTTGCAAAATCATTAAAATGCTCGGTGTCCACTGTAAACAAAATGATAAACGTTGATTTAAATCTTAAGAAAGCTTAAAAACGCAATGTGCAACGTCTTTTTCCAAATCATATCGCTGAACGCAGGACACGCTGCAGAATTCTATATGAGAAACACTTATCCAAAGAAAAATAGAAAACAATTGTCGCAATAGATGAATCATGGGTGTATTTAAATGATTGCAACAAAAAAAGAGCCATTTATTTTCATAAAAGGGGAGAAAAAAATTTAAGTACATGGTTCGAAGAATCGAAAGAAAGTTTTTCTAAGGGATTCATGATTGTTGCTGGTTTTTCTTATAATGGCAAGTTAAAAATAAAGAGAGTGGGAAAAAATGTCAAGATTAACTCTAAATACTATCAGGAATATATTTTATCGCCAATTTTTCTGAATGAAATACCATCGTTTTACCCACAGTGCCATCAATCTGTGAGACTCCATCAGGACAAAGCTAGCAGTCACACATCAAAATCGACTGTAAATTTCCTAAAAGAAATGGAACAAAAAACTGGTATCAAGGCCATACCCTTCACTGATATCCCTACTAAATCTCCCGATGTATCACCTATGGATTTTTGTGCTTCCGGACTTTTAAAATCTGCATTATCCAAACGTCGTCCCAAAACAATTACAGGTCTCTGGAAAGCTGTTCAGGAGGAATGGGATAGAATACCTCTTCTGACACTTCAAAAGGCATTATTATCCTGGAAATTGCGGTGTCGAAAGATAGTTCAGAATAAGGGATGTCAAATAGAACATTTAAAACACAAGAATTTTATGTAATTTAGTTTTGTGAATACAATATACATCGTCTAAAAAATGTGTGAACAGCCTCTGTACTTGAGATTCTCAAACGTTACCAGTTGAGTGTCTATCAGGAAAAGGGAGATGGCCGGAGCATCTTCCCCCCCCCCCATGGCGAGAGTCATTACAATCCTTCAAATGTCATTCTAAACGAGCAGGGGTAGAATTCTCTAAACCAGGGATGGGCATCGATCGCGATCGACCGGTGGATAACCGACATTTTGGGATGACCACCTTTACTAAGACCTAAGACGCGCATACTAAAAGAAACATATTTATGGAGCACCGACGCAATAGATACTGAGAAAGAGTAAGTTTTTTTATTGGAGTTATGTAGGTAAGTACATATTCCGTATTTATTATTAAGTTATAATAAGTATTGTAGATTTTTTAGGCGGGTGTGGTTACGTAGGTGTGGTTTTAGCTCACCACACCTACGCCACTGGGTGGACCGCAACATCTTGAAAAAATTAGAAGTAGCCCGAACTCTGGAAAAGTCTGCCCATCCCTGCTCTAAACGGTCAACTAACTGACTGCTCCCACTACAAGAGTCAAAAACATGCAGGGGTCCAAACAGAGATTATTTTTTTTCTTAATATATAGCAGCCTTAACATCGGCGCAAATATTCGGCGATTTTTTGAAAGCAAGGTTAGTATTTAGCGCTTCATATTTCCTTTGTTTACTTTGTGCACTGTAAGAATTTCAAGATGATTTTTAAATGAATGTGTTATACAATTTTTAAAACTTATTGCGACTGTGGATTGAAATTTATTGTTCTGTTTAAGTGACTTCGTACAATTTATGACTATTATTTTACTAAATTACTTATCTGCAGCATGTTGGATTCACCGACGTATAATTTTAAAAGTAAGTGATTTGTTTATAAAGTATGTTAATTGATGTTGCAACAAAAAGAATAATACGTACTACCTAACAGTTACGCATTATAGCTGAAAGTTGGCGGCAAACATTTTCAGCAGCAGCATGCTATAAAAATACAAATATGTATTTTCATAACATGCATGATATAAT
Organism: Dolomedes plantarius; assembly: GCA_907164885.2. Taxonomy (NCBI): domain Eukaryota; kingdom Metazoa; phylum Arthropoda; class Arachnida; order Araneae; family Dolomedidae; genus Dolomedes; species Dolomedes plantarius. The sequence goes on from OU015503.1 coordinate 109,296,442, forward strand.
TTTAAAAAAAACGGCAGATGAAGAACGAAATTCCGATTATAAATAATTTTAGATATAATTAAAAATTGCGTGCTAATGACAAAACAGAAATACACAAAAAATATTCAAAATGAGTGTTAACAGAAACTCAAATCATTAGAACCATAAGTCTTAGGTTGCTTAAATTTTGCATGGAGCTTGCTATTATGCCTCAGGTGCTCGTTGAGAAATCTTTTTAATAAACTAGAATTTTAAGGTGGCTAATAGGGGCCTAATCTCCCCCTCCCCCCCAAAAAAACCACTGTATCTTTAGAACCATGAGACCTAGAAAGCTGAATTTTTGTATGATAGTTTCTCTTAGGCCCTAGGTGGGCATAAAGACATTTTTTTTTAAATACAAAATTTAAGGGTTTAGAAGGAGGTTAATCCCCCAAAAACAACAATAACAGAAAAAAACCTCTAGTACATATTTTCTAGAAAATTAAAATTTTGTATGGTGTTGCTCTTAGGCCCTAGATGCTCCCTCAGAAATATTTTTTTAAAAATTAATAAAGGGTGTAGCGTATTTTACCTGTGAATTTAGAGTTGTATTCAATACCCCAGGTAGCGCGTGTCACAGGATACGTGAAATAAAATTAACAGCCAAACTAGCGATTAATTAAATTAAAATAGACGTTTTGTTAAGTGCTCTTGGTTAGATAGGATAATTAACAGTGAATTGACAGTGTCACCAATATACAAGAAGTGAGACAATTTTATGAACAGCTAGAAAAAATTTACGTTTTTTCAGTTCTGTTATACGTTGGGAAACAAATCAAACGAAGTTAGCAAAAACATTAAAAAGAGTTTGTCCAACACGATTGTCCTCCCGTTTTCAGGCCCTTGATGCCCCCCCTCCCCATTCTCGTTATTTTGATGTAATTAAAATATTGACACATTTATCATTGAATGGAAAAAATTATGACGAGCAACGTGAAGCTAAAAATCTGATAAATTATTTTGAACAATTTTCAACAATTATTTTGATAATTGTACAAAGTAAAATACTCGAACGTATTAATACAGTCTCGAAAATGTTGAAAGGTACTCATGAAAATATAGAGAAATCCGTTCAGATGCTTTCATCACTCCTAACCCAATTCTAGAACTTAGGTATAATTGGGAGTTTCGATGACCTTGAGGTATCAGCTCATGGAATACTGAACCTTGTTTTCCCCCCAAAATATTGTCGTGTGTGAAAAAAATTCTTTGATGAAATACAAGTAGATGAATGCATTGAAAACAGTGAACAATATTTCATAGTCGATGTTTTATAAGTAATAGATTTAATAATTAATCAATTAACTATTAGATTTAAATCCGTTCCACAATTATGTCCACTTTTTAAAAGTATCACCTGCAAATGAGCTTTTATATTCAATTAAAACGAATTACTTCTATACGCGAAGTTGCTGAACTACTTTTAATTCACACCGCAGCCTCAGCTGAAATTAATCAAAACATATTTAAGAAGCAACATGTCACAACACCGCCTTACCTCTTTGGCCACGATATCAATTGAAAGAACAATGCAGTGGCGCAGCCAGGATTTAATCTTGGGGGAGGGGGTGGGGACTAGTTGAACGGACAAAAATATTTATAATGCAAATTCAATATTCATAATGTAATTTCTATTTCTTGAAGGGAAGGAGGGTGACTAGGGCACTTTGGCCCACCCCCTGGGTGCGCCACTGGAACAATAGCTTGTCAACTTGATCTGGAGAAAATTATTTACCGACTTGGAAACGAAAAAGCGAGAAAACAGCAATTTTGAAGGTTTTTTTTTGTGAAAACTCAACATGCTCAAGAACATTTTGTCAATAGAGATTATAAAATATGTAGTAATTATTAATGAGTACTCCGTACTTAAAGAATTATAATTTGTTTTATTATTGTATTCATATTTATTAAACTGAATTTCTTATTGTTGAAATGTTTCGAATTTCAAATAAATTATTATTAAGTAAGGTTTTAAATCGAAATAAGAGTAGATAGAAAACAAATTTCGCCAGAACTCTTCAAAAACAAGTGGGCGCAACGATTTTATTTGCTTCAGGACGCTGAATATGAAGCTACGCCACTGACAAACAATACAATGTGTAATTCCAAATTAACAATTCGTCAGAAACGGAGATCTTAATCTTTAAAATGGTACCTTATTTACCGATTTGGGTAAAGTATGAAGGGAGAAAAAAGGATAGTCAGAAAAAATCAATATCTACAAATAATATAACAGAGAGATAGATAATTAAAAAACAGGTAAGATCGAAAATGAACTCAGTAACGATATAAAACCATAAAATATTTATTTATATAATATTATAAATATTTATTTCCTCATTTACAGAACACAACAGATGTAGAAAAAAGCAGTTTAGACTTAAAAATTATAATTTCATGTTAAGCAAAAACGAAAACTATATGTATTTGCATAAGTGACATTTCATGACCCTCTTTCCTGCAATGTAAACTGGTACAATGAAACTATCGTTATTTCTTTGAGAAACAATATATAATGCTAAAAATGCTAATATTTTTTCTTTTACTTCAATCACTTTGGTGCGTCAAGTATCCCATCGAGTATCGTAAGTCATGACCCATATCGCGTTGAACACATTGGAAATTTCTTTCAAAAGAAATGATGTCATAAAACACAAAATTGATTATCAACACAATTACATCGATACCACTTTTAAAACAATAAACCACGTCGAACCAGAGTTCGAATTAAAATTTTCAAGGACATTTTCCCTACCGTGGGACAAAAATATTTCTCCTGCTTCCTAGACACAAACCTTACTCTCACACGCTATAGGTTATTTTCTTTTTAAACTACCTTCTTTGGAAAGTCTTTTCTCACACAGTTGGGACGAGATTTCTCCTTTAAGGGTACGAACGTTTTTAAAATGTCTGAGTTCAGAAAATCTTTACTCCAATACAGTGCAATCGAAAGGTTTTTGTCCTGAAAAGTTATAGATGTTTTTATAAACTTTCTAGCTCAGAAAGTTTTTTCTCACATACAGTGAGAGCGGAGACTCTTGCATGGATGTGGAGATGTGTTTTGAAATTCCTGTGTACAGAATTTTCTTCTCACATACAGTGGAAGTGAAAAGTTTCTCTCGTTTGCGAGGGAGATGTGTACTTCAATAACCGTGTTCAGGAAATCATCTCTCACGTGCAGAGCAGGCGAAAGGTTTCTATCCTGTGTGGGTGCAGAGGTGTTTTTCTAAGTATACTCGTCGAGAAAATGTTTTTTCACATACTGTACAGGCGAAAGGTTTATCTCCTGTATGGGTACTGAGATGTATTTTTAAAGTGCCCTGTTGAGAAAATCTTTTCTCGCATAGAATACACGCGAAAGGTTTCTCTCCTGTGTGGGTGCGGAGATGCGAAATTAAACTACTCCGTTGAAAAAATCTTTTTTCACATACAGTGCAAGCGAAAGGTTTCTCTCCTGTGTGGGTGCCGAGATGTATTTTTAAATATTTCTGTAGAGAAAACCTTTTCTCACATACAGGGCAAGTGAAAGGTTTCTCTCCTGTATGGGTGCTGAGGTGTCTTTTAAATCCACACCGATCAGAAAACCTTTTCTCACATACAGTGCAGCCGAAAGGTTTCTCTCCTGTGTGGGTGCGAAGATGTGCTCTTAAACTCTGCTGTCGAGTATATCTTTTCTCACATACAGTGCATGTGAAAGGTTTCTCTCCTGTGTGGGAGCGGAGATGTGTTATTAAATTTCTCCGTTCAGAAAAACTTTTTCCACATACAGTACAAGCGACAGGCTTCTCTCCTGTGTGGGAGCGGAGATGTGTTATTAAATTACCCCGTTCAGAAAATCTTTTTCCACATACAGTACAAGCGACAGGCTTCTCTCCTGTGTGGGAGCGGAGATGTCTTGTTAAACTACTCCGTTGAGAAAATCTTGTTTCACACACAGTACAGGCGAAAGGTTTCTCTCCTGTATGGGTGCGAAGATGTGTTCTTACAGCATCGTGTAGAGAAAATCTTTTCTCGCATACAGGGCAGGCGAAAAGTTTATCTCCCGTGTGGGAGTGGAGATGTCTTTTTAAACTACTCTGTTGAGAAAACCTTTCCCCACATACAGTACAAGCGAAAGGTTTCTCTCCTATGTGGGTGCGGAGATGTTTTTTTAAATAATTCTGTAGAGAAAACCTTTTCTCACATACAGAGCAAGCGAAAGTTTTCGCTCCTGTGTGGATACGGAAATGCATGTTTAAATCTTTCTGTACAGAAAACCTTTTTCCACATACAGTGCATGCGAAAGGTTTCTTTCCTGTGTGGGTACAGAGAGTATTGTCAGCAATGTGGTTCGAATGATGTGTTTTTAAGGCAGCCGACTGTGAAGATGTTCCTTCAAATAAATTATATCTGACAGTTTCATCGGAGCAAGGGGGAATCTGCGCACTGGAACATTTTACACTCACTGCACATGTGTTAGAAGGAGTGCATTCATCTTCGTCTTCATTAGGGTTCTGCTCGCAGGAATGGTATTCGTTGGAAAGTACTTTTACACAGGTAATACACGGCATCTGCTCTCCTGCCATGCCGACGTTTCTTTACACGGTGATCAGAAAAACTTGAACTGCCAGCAATCTGTACCTTGCACCTGCAAACAGAGGAGAAAGAAACTGAATGACACATATATGAGCACTATACCATTATACTATAAACCACACTCTCAAGGCTAAATTTTCAATGCAATATTTTCTAAAAGCCCGGTGAAGCTTGTTTAATATTTTTCACGTTAAACATACAGTAAAGTATAAAAGATTCTTTCTACTAGGAAATGATAATATATATATAATGTTAGAAATTATGTTCTGGATTAATTAAACTACTGAGAATTTTAAATTTATTGCAAATAGGGCACGAGGTTTTCTAGCCATCCTTATTCTTTTGTCCTGGTAGATCGTAATGACGTGCAGAGATTTGATATGTTTCGGTTTGTGGGGATCTCAACAAAACTACTGATATAGGCCCGATCAACAATGGATTAGGAATATTAATATTTTTCCCGTTAAATTCATTTTAGTTGTCTGTAATTCAAAATAGTTTTATCATTATTTATTAAGGTAATGGTACGAGAAATTCCAGAGCTTAATAGTATAAATTCTTCAAGATTCTTTCCGTTCATCTACTGTACAATAAGTTCTTTTATGTGATTCCTCAAATAATCTGAATATAACAGTTAAAAACAGTTATCTTATAGTCTATGAGACATACGACAGGGCTGATAAGGTCTTCTTCAGACCATCGCCTTTTACATTTTGTATTACAAGATTGTAAACCGGTCATAAAAATTCTAATCTAACATAAATCTACACATCTGTAACGTGTTGAACGTTAAAAAATTACTTGTAAAAATTTAAAATTTTCATATTCAGAAATAACATTCAGAACTGCTTATTGTTGGCTAAAACTTTTATTTAATTTTAACCCTGTTACTATCTCTCACGCAGTTCAATATTATAACTTTTACAACTCTCCGGGTTGTAAATAAAACATGCCAAATGAATGGGGAGCACGACTCGAAACTCAACCAGTCACACACTAGTTTGACACAGCTTAGTATTAAAGTGAATTAGTTTAAAGAAAATGAATTTCACAGGCTTAATTATGCTGTGTATTAACCCTATTGGATTCGTTCACCTCTATGTTAAACTATGAAGAAAATGTGTCCAAGGATTACCGACTTGGATGGAAAGATTTTTGTATTATTATTTTTAATTATACTCCATCATAGAGAAAGAAATTTCACACCTTTTCGTTTAAAAAATCCGAATAAGATTTTTTAATTTAAATTATCCCGGGGAAAAATCTGGTAGAGTGTGCATTAAACGCTCATAAAATTCCTTTGGTGGACGAAATATATCAAATGAATCCCGTTGCAAAGAGCAGAAAAGTTCTGGCTATCCGCAAATACAATTTTTATTGGATGATCGGCATTTACGTAGATGTCAATCGTAGACACATTTTCTCCATAGGTTAACATTGAGGTGAGCGAATCCAGTAGGGTGAGTACACAGCCACCTTAAAAGTAAACATCTTTACACTTCACTAGAAAAATATATACATAACATAACTTTCTAATTAAAATTTTCGTTGAAGTACGATACACATACCGATGAAATATCGGATACGCAAGACAGTAAAAATTTTCATCGCGGTAACCGTTTCATGACGTGCGGAAGGGTGTTTGTCTATGAAAGTGATTTTTTTCGAAATTAAATGTCGTCATTTCCCCTTCGTAATAAATGATTGATAACAATTGTTTTAACATTTAATTTCTACATTTCAACAAAAAAGTTTTCAAGTGGAAGCGGTGGCGAAGTACTACAAGTGAAAGTGTAATATAATTTTTAAAAATATTTGAAAAAAATGGCATTTTTCTATACTTTATTTAAAAACATATTATTATATTCTATTTTTCTCATGTTCATTTTTGATGTATTGTTTTAAAATTTATGTTTTCATTTATTCTTTTTTTTTTTTGGGGGGGGGGGGGGAGTTAAAAAATTATGTTTCAGCATTTCTGTATTTCTACAAAACTGAGAAAACAAAAGCGTACGAAAGGCTGATTATTATTTGCCTGCACTGGAAGTGAATTTATGAGAAGTACTGCACAGACCGTATAATTAACAGAAGCCAGACAAGGAGATGTCTCTTAGTCATCTATAACTTTGCAAGCACATATGTCGATAGGTGAACCCTTGTACCTCAGGCCGGCTATTTTCAAATGGCAGTATCTTTACTTATAACTAACTTACAATAATAAAAATAGTTTGTATACATTACGTGCATTCTCTTTAAATAAAAATCACATCAAGTGTAGAAAAAAAAAACTTGTAAATGATATTGAAAATTAAAAAAAAATTACAAATGGCCCTAGGTACAATAACACTATTGTACCTAGGGCCAGTTATTTCCAAACACTGAAATTGTTGTTTACAATAAAAAAAACAATTTGTATCCATTATTTCTTTCATGCACAACTTCTAAAATCTTCGTAAGGAAGAAATGTTAATTGTAGGCAATGTATTAAAGGAAGAAATGTTTATTATTTCATCACTTTCTAATGTATGTTTTATTCTCCATTGTCTACTTAATGATCCCACATAAATTTTCTGTTTCAAACACAGATTTCGTAACCTTTTTTTTATCAATTACTTTTTTCAATAATTGTGCTGGATTTTCATTTTTCTCGGGGGTATCAGTGAGAATTCTACACTTGCCAAGTTTTCGTCCACCTCTTTTCTACCAGAGGCCATGGCCCTAGGTACAATATATTGTTGATTTTGGCAAAATGGCTTTCATAGCCAAAGACCTGCAGAAACCAAACTTTGTTTTTATATCATTTTTCCTTTAATGATTACAAAAAATATATGCTATACATTAAAACATAAGTTTGCACTTAATTTTACAAAATAAGACTTCAAATTGAAGTGAAAAAATTTAGTATTGATCATCAAATTAGGACTTTCTTTTCTATTTAACTATAGCTTCTTCTTGCTTTCATTAAAAATGGCTGTTATGATTTGAAAAAAAATGTCACCCACTCCAATGAGTAAAAATGCTGTAAAATAATAATTATTTAAATAAAGCATGGTGGCCCTAGGTACAAGGGTTTCCCCTACTACTCGTTAATGCATTTCATCAGAGGATTTAAAGCAATTATATTTAAATTCCATTAACTAGTATTCATTTACAAATATCATGTTTTATTTAAAAGATTTCGATGAAATTCAGAGCCACTTGAAGAGGTATCTCAACAAAATCATAATTTAAAATTAGATCAGGAGATGCAAAAGGGGTAAAATGAGTTGCAAGTAAATGCCACACAACACCTTGAATATGCTAACGTAAATTTATATTAAATAAGTTGTGAACACAATTACATATATACCTTTGAATATATATATATACACAAGGTGTCCGGGCTAAAGGTATCTAAAAGTCATGACTTATTTTTACAGGTCTACCCATTAGAATTAAAAAAAATTGTTTAAATAGAAAGAACATCTCACCAAGTTTTAACATCAGTTATAGATTTCTATTATACTATCATAAATTTCGATGTGTGCACCTTTTGTAGCACAACAAACGTGTAAATGGTAATCTAGTTCCCTCAAAGTGTTTCGTAGCATATCAGGAGTTATTACACGAATTGCTTGAATGATACGCTTCTTCAACTCATCCACAGTTTCAATTTTTTTGTTCATACACAACGGATTTAATGAATCCCGAAGCAAAAAAGTCTAATAACTCCTGATATGCTACGAAACACTTGTAGAGAACTGGATTACCATTTAAACGTTAGTCGTGCTACAAAAGGTGCACACATCGAAATCTGATACTATGATAGAAATCTATGATTGATATGAAAACTTGGTGACATGTTCTTTCTATTTAAATAAATTTTTATAATTCTAACGGGTAGTTCCGCAAAAATAAGTCATGACTTTTGGATACCTTTAGCCCGGACACCCTGCATATATAATTATATTCTGAACATTTCTAATAAGGGGCCGTTCAAGGATTGAAAGAGCATTTAAGGAGAGGGTTCAAGCTTTGCTTATATTTCCTGAGAAGAGGGAAGGGGCATCATAGCAATGCTTGTGTAAGACAGGAAATATGCAAGCAAGAGAGTGCATTGCGATGGACTCTTGACTCCATCCACTCCCCTGTCAGCGGTACTTACTTACTTTAGTATTATACTATTTACTTCCAAAGAATTAAAGGAACCTTTAGAATGGTGATGTCATTCTGACTGTCTTCAGTTATTGTTCAATGTATTTACCGTTAATGATGTAATATCCATCCGCTTTTTCTTAGAAATATGAATTGCATATAATGATAAAAAAATCATTTGGTCTACGAAATAGCAACGAGAAATTTGTTTGATCTTATGTAAGCAAAATGAGAGGGGGGGGGGGGTCAGACATTCCCCCCTTTTTTTGCATACAAGGGGAGGGAGGAGATATAAAACGACTAAAAATATGATTAGGTAATAATAGAAAGACCCCTCACGGTGATTGGAAATTGTTTAATTTGCTAAACATAATTCAGAAGAATTATCTGATTTCCTGAAAAAGGGTATATATATATATATATATATATATATATATATATATATATATATATATATATATATATATATATATATATATATATATATATAAATATATATATATACAGTGATTTCCGCGTATAAGAATCACGTTTGTTATTACTGTTTTTGATTCTTATAAGCGGTTGATTCTTATAACCGAAACTTCCCTTTGGACAGGCACACATACACAAATATATACTTGTACATATATATAAACACACACGCACATATATACATAATTTACCATTAAATACTCTTTAATTTACGTTATTTATCATTTATTAAAATTATTTTTTATAATTTTAAAAATACTCAATTTCTAAACAAATACTATAACTCAATTTCTAGACCTATAAGTAACAACACATGATTATAAAATCAACAAGAGGCAGCTTCTCTTTGACTACACTTTGGAAGAGCATCATATCTAATTAACAAGTTCTGTTTTTCAGAAAAACTAAGAGTTTTCCTTGTTTTTATCATATTTGAATTCGACTATCAAAAAGTTCTAACACTAACTGGCAATTTTGTTAGAAAACTAAAGTGAATACTAGCGACGTATGCTTATTTCAGTCTCAGACGAAGATTCACTTTATAGCTTACGTTTCACGGTTTGATTCTAAATCAAACCGTGAAACGATTGATTCAGCATCTGGTTCATCTGATTCAGCAAAATGGATCCGTTTACGTTTCACGGTTTGAAGTGCTGAATCCACTGTCCCGTTTGCGTAAGTGATGGTGGACACTTCGCGGAAAATTTATGTGTTTCAGGGTCCAGAAATCCGCAACCAGGAAGTAAGTGGTGGGTAAAAAGGAGTGCCTGTCTGGAGAAAAGCGAAATCGGACCCGGGCGGGTTAGATGCCCCTAGGTAAAGCTAATAAGACAGTGTTTAGCAAAAACGTATAAGGAAAAACAATTATGTTATGTCTAAAGGAATGTATTTTACGACTGTTTTCCACCCCAAAGTTTTATCAATCTTTTTTTTCAAAAACTTAAGAAAGAATTTCGTACCTTTTGAGAGTTCAAGTGGCATTTTTTGGAAAAATGAAAGGAAGGCGAAGATTGCAAACTGATTCTTATAACCGGTGGATTGATTCTTTAAAGCGGAAATTTTAACAAGGAAATAATATATTTGTTTTTGTTTTTGCGATATTGATTCTTATAAACGGTTGATTCTTATAACCACTGATCACTATAAGCGGTGGTTACTGTATATATATATATATATATATATATATATATATATATATATATATATATATATATATATATATATATATACATACATACACACTTTATCATTCCAGGCCCTTCATTTTCATGGCTTAAGTGCACTAAAACCCAGGGGCTGTAAATAAAAGATCCAACAAGAAGATTTTGTGAGAAAAGGTTTGCTAATTTTGAAAGTTTCTAAAAAACTTCTCTAAATGGTCGAGCAGGGTTCAAATTTAAGAAAATATCTATGAAAAATAAAGAGGAGAGATGACATGACAGCATACTCCAACTAATTATCCTAGACATTTAATGAATTGTAACCACAAATAATTGTTTAATAGAGCTAAATGCTTACAACAACTTGGCTAACTAAACAATGCTTCAATGAGATGAATTGCAATGGTAATGGTACAAAATACACACACTTTTTTTGGAGTGAGTAGAGTTACCTGTCCATATCGAGACAAAAAATTTGGCTGAGTCAATGTTTTCTTTATAAAATTTAAAATAAGTGTGAAATCAAACCCACCTCAATTTTCCCAACTGAAATGATATGAACAATCCTAAGACACTATAGAACACTTAGCATCAATATTAAATATGGATGAAACACAGTGCTGATAGAGTATCAAGATTATGTATATTTGTATAAAAATTTTGTTTTATAAATTGAATACTTTATTTTCTATAAAAATAGTGGAATCCAAAGAGTGGTTCAACACTTACAATAAGAACTCAGATGTTAAGAATTTCCAGTATAAAGAAATTAATTCTCAAGTACAGTAAAGATATGCATACCCTTGGCAAGGTTTGGCGAAGTTTTCAAAATTTGCCAAAATCACACTGAAAGACGACTGTAACGGCAACATAGCAAACAACAAAATTATGTGTATGTACAGAATATACAGTCAATATTAGTCATCTTCCTGGATATGAACTCCTCTGTAGTAACCGTCGTCTCTAGTGCGATTTTGGCTAATTTTGAAAACTTCGCTAAACCATGCTAAGGGGTACCCACTTGTTTACTATTACCGATTCTTATATTCAGTTACCTTGACATATTAAGTTAATATAGAAGTTTCTAAATTTTTAATTTTACAGTATAGAATTGACTTAAAATCTTATAATTTTTTAAAATCGGATTAATATAAATTACTAGCTGTTTACCTGTTGTTGCCTGGGTATTTATTTATCCCAATATCTTATTAGACAGGAAAAGGAATGAATTCTACCTATCCTGTAAAACCGAAGTAATTTTATTTACAGGTATTTAAACGTATATGTACAGTATACAAAGTATAAAGTAAAATTACAAATTCACTATAATATTAATTGAACTCAAAACTTGAATAAAAACAACATTTTTAGTTACCCCTCCAGCAGGAAGAATAAAAAAAATTCTTGGGTAAACCCACCCTTGAGCAAGAAATGTAACGTTATCCGTGAGAGAAATATGGCGATCTCCAATCCACTCCCCAGTACTTAATACACCGTCCCAGTGACTTGTTGATCATGATCGAGAACACAAGTCTCACAGGAAATTACAATATCTTAAAGTTAAAAGGGATATCCGTAGTTATGAGTGATGTCTATGGGATAAAAACTCTTTCACCCTCTCCCTTTCCTGTTAAGATAGTCGCTGCAATTACACTGGCCAGCATCTTCTTAGACATAGCCTTATACTAGTCGTCAAATTGAAACATTGCTGATTATTGTCAAAAAATTTCTTATAATAATTTAAAAAGAAAAAAAGAAATGAAAGAAAAACAACCAATAACAAAATGCTTTCAAACTAAAAATCAAAAAGCAAATAATTAATTTCATTTTGTTATCTACATTTATCAAAAATATTAAAAATTTGTTAGTTTTATTTAAAGATTTAAACAAACTCACGGAACAACAGTCCGAATGTTGACCAAGCCGCATACTGCCCATCTGTGCTTTCATGACCATGGGCTTGGGATGCCAAACAGCATATGTCTTGGTCAGGTGGTTAACCTGATGTGGGACCCCCAGAGTTAGTTCCCAAGCATTCTTGGTCCTCATTTTATCGACCCACTCAAGGAATGAAAGGCTGAGTCAACCTCGCCCAGTCACAGGATTGAACCCTGGACCTTTCGTATGGCAGCTTGAAGCTTTTAACCACTATGACAGCAGGTGTTAAAGATTTAAACATAAGCACTAATTTAACTGCCTTTACTAAACTTAACTGGTTTCACAATTTGCTGTGTATGAATCAAAAAGTGGAAAACATTCTCTCCATCCCAGCAGTTGTTTCTTTTGCAGTACATAATATCTGTATTATATCAAACTCTTTCTGATTCATACACTTCTTTAGGATTGCTATTGATTTCCACAACAGTATGGAATTTAATGATTTTAAAGCTTTTTATCAAAGTTTCATTAAAAGGAGGAGAGAACACAATGAATTTTAATAAAATGTTTAATACAGAGGTATCTCCAAACTTTTCTTAAATAAAGTTTAAAGCTTGGTCTTTTTTATTTATTGTTAAACATTCCACATCATAATTAGTATCCAAGAGTACTTAGGATTGATTGTCTAATTGTCAGAATCAATCTGGCCAATAAATATAAAGTAGACCAATACACATAATGGAAAATTTTCCAAAATGCAAATGAGTTGTACAGGGAGTAAGTTGAATTATATGGATAAGATGTAAGATATACCTAAAAGTTTCCTTTCTTTCCTGTTTATATTTAAATTTAATACCCTTACGAAAATATACAAAAAAAAAATGTTCAAAGTAATACATGAAATAATTTTGATTAAAATCAGTTTTTTTACAAAATCATTTGATTTAAATCATGATTTTAGTCATTTGATTAAAATCATTTATACCCTATTTCTAACAAAAAAATCTTTAGAATACATGATGCAGAGAAAATGAAGCATTTTTATTTATTACATACTAGTAATTACGTACAGAAAAAAAGGAAGCATTTACAATTACAGTTTTGAAGTGTTAAATAATTTATTTTTCCTTTTTATAACAATTTAATTGTAAATATGAAGTATTATTTTTAAATCATCCTCTTTGAAAGACATTGATTTAAAAGTTTGAACAAGCATATTCTAATGCATGATGTATCTAAAATGATGAATACAGTGTAACTTCTTTATGGTGGCCAGTAATGGTTCCGAAAAAAGTGGCCATTGAAACGAGGTTTCCATAACATTGGCTTGGGGAATATAAGTGGTTCTGAACAAAATATGGCCCTTTAGAGGGGTGGACAGCTACAGAAGTTTCACTGTATTTAGGAGTATTGCAGTCACATCTGTTTTTGTCATATTTGTTACAATGACTGATGAACATGATTTTATTTATTAAATCTTGTCATCAGAAACTTTCATACTGAATGAATACACAAACAAATAACATTAAAAAAAATATTTCTGATGCAATAAGTAAAACATTTCTCTGATATAAGAAAGCAATGACTGAACTGCAGATTACTGCTCAAGGTGTCAAGTTGCATCAACTCACCAAATTTAGGGCAAGTACATCATTTATGTGAAAAATTTGAATATTAATTTAGATTTACTTATCAGTTTTGTATGAAATTAACAGTGTATTTGGAATTCACTGTATACAAAAAAATTTAATGCACATAAATGATGGTTCATGAACTTTAATAAGCTTTAGATGATTTAATAATTTTAAGTATTGAATTAAATTAAAAAACTAATACATTAATGTAAGGAAAATCACTGGATATTTCATGGCCTCAAATTTGATGATTATATTTTAGAAGTGGCTCCTTTGTTTACGTTCTTCTGCTCTTCCGTTGTAATTTTTAAAATAAATAATTTTTATTCAGTTTAATGGCAGCCTGTTAGGCTGCAAACCAGAAGCAGCTAAGTTTAATGCTTATGTAACCAAAGTTTAGTGATTATTTCTGTGATACATCACTTTTTTTTTCACTATCAACTAAATGAATTTCTATGTTAATAATATAGATGTTTTCAGCCAACAGAAATGTAAATTATCTTCAGCTAATGATTTATACATTACGCCAATGAAAATTTTTTTGAATTCTTTTCAGAACATTTCATTTTCTTGCTCTTCACTGATTACATCAGGAAGAAGAGAGCTTACCAATAATTATTCATATCTAGATTATGGGTCTTATGCCACACCTGAGTGCAACTGGTACATCAGTTCACTTAGGTCAGTATTTTTTTAAATTGTAATTCTTTTAGATGAAGATTCACAATTTATGTTTTTAGTTAATTTTTTTATTTTTTCCTAAAATATTTCAATCTTGTTCTTAGTTTTACAAATAGATTTACGTAATTTCAAATATTTAAAATTTTAATTTTGCTCTAAAAATTCATTTTTTATTCTTTCATCATTGTTTTCAACGTCTTAACAATACAGTTCTGTAATACAATGGAGAAACCAGTAAATAACACTTACTTTAACAGCTGTTTATTTTTCTAGCATCACGATCAATCCGTCCGGGAACGATTTTTAAACATGATCAACAACATTAGAAATCTAACATTAGGAATTCAACCACAGGATTATGATATACCGTTGCCACTGACAATTATAAATAACGGTAAGTGACTGACAAATAATGGAAGTCAGTCACCCGTGAATAAAAACTGTTATTTGCTGCCAAAATCAAGGTCTTAGTAAAATGCTATTCATAGTTCCTAGCTAAGGAGGGGGGAGGAGTAGGGTAGTTCAAAGGCACTTTACCTCCAACCAGATCTTTTACGAACCAAAGATGGAAGCCTTTTGTGATCGCTTTGCTATGCGATGTGAGAAAGGCTGATAGGATTAACACCATATCAGAGCAGACTGTTTAAGCAAACTACTTGGGCAAGACATCGAAAGAGTTCTCACAGGGGGTGGGACTTTGACAATGACCCTAGCTTATTGGGGGAGTGTATGAGTGAAAGTTAAACGCAACCGGAGTTCCTAGCTAGTGTGTGCAACACCCCCTATATCGGATATAGGGGGTGTTGGTGTGTGTGTGTGTGGCGAGCACTCGTTCCATCACTTGTCAGTTCCATTTCTTGCCCAAGCAGTTTGACTAAACCATATGCGTTGACTTGGTGGTAATCCGATCTGCCTTTCTCACATTTCATAACAAAGCGTTCACTAAAGGTTTCCATCTTTAGGTCGTAGCAAGATCCGGTTGGAGGTAAATTGGGAGATTCCCCCCTTTCGCTAGTAACTATTAAATACATTTTACTCAGGCCATAATTTGGTAGCAAATAGCAGTTTATCACAGGTAACCGAATTCCCTTATTTGTCAGTCACTAACCCGTATTTATAATCGTCAGTGGCAACGGTATACTATAACATCATAAGCGTGTAGTTCATGTTGTGTATTGCCTTGAATTCTCGATAAACGCAATAATTATATGATGTACAAAGGTGGTGCCCTTGGCGAGATACTTTCGAACATTTTAAAAATCGATCCCGGATGAATTGATCTTGATGCTATAAAAATGAACAGCTGTTAAAGTAAGTTTTATTGGAACAGATGTATTACACGCACCTCCCTTGGCAACAAAATTTTTTTGACGCCAAATACTCGTCAAAAAAATTTTGTCGCCAAAACAGGCCTACGCGGACATTTTACACTTAAAATAACAAATATACACAAAATATCGATAACAACTCAAATATAAAAATAAATTCAAAACAAACTTACCAATGGCAATAATAAACGTTCAAAAACATGTCACAAAACCACAGCAGCTACTTTAAAACATACACGAATATATCTAAAAACGGCTGTATTAAAATTCAAAACCTAAACAGAAATGCTCAACCGCTACTTTAAAACACGCAAAAATATCTAAAAACAGCTGTATTAAACTTCAAAACCTCAGCAGAAATACTCAACCACTTATTTAAAACATATGCAAATATATCTAAAAACGGCTATATTAAAATTCAAAACCTAAACAGAAATGCTCAACTGCTACTTTAAAACATACGCAAATATATCAAAAAACGAAGACATTAAACTTCCAAAAACATTACAGAAATCCTAAACCGCTACTATGAAACGCCAACAAAAATATCGAACACCGGTATATTAAACTTCCAAAAACACTACACAATACCACAACACCTATTCAGGGTTGCAACAAAAAACAAACATCACGCCAAATCGCATGGCTGCCAGACCAAACAAAAAAAATCGCTAAAAATAAAAAAATCGCCAAACATAAAAAAAATCGCCAAATTGAAAAAGGTGCGTGAAACACATCTGTACCGTTTTATTTACTGGTATTTTTCTCTATTATATGACAGAACTGTTTTGTTAAGATGTTGAAAATTATATTTATGATTTTTGCATTTTACGCTATTTTTCTGTGAGTGAAGACAAATACTAACACAATACGCAAACCATTAAACTGTTAAATGGGAGCATGTTCAGGCATAGTATGTAGTTTTCAATAAATGAATAGATTATTTCTCTCGGGTCGATGTTGACGTGCTATTAAATTATACTCTCTATGATTTCCAGAGATTGCTTTAAAGTTACCAGTCGGATTTCTCCCGCAAATTTTTATATACCCTTTTTGGTTCAGTCTTGTTAGACTCACCTCCCTGCCAAGTTTGGCGATTTTGTATATGGCGTGATATGCATGGGGATATTTTGTTTTTTGAGAATTTAGTCATGTGCGGTTGCGGCAGTAATTAGATTGAGAGTTCAAATTTAATAATAAATAATGAGATTTATAATTTTGATTGTTTTCTGAACTTTTAACATTAGTTTAGAGTTGAGAATTTTATTTTCTTGATTGCATGTAAAATGCATGCGCAGTTTGCATATAAAATGCATGAGCAGTTTGCCTATTAAATACAAATTGAATATTTATTTTACATATTTGTTTTCTTGTTTGCATATACATGTTATGCATTTGCATATAACTTTTCTCTAACGGAGGTGCGTAGGCGCAAAAAAATTTTGGCGCCAATGTTTCACCAACAGAAGTCCGTCTGACAAAGCTGTTCCCAATTTTTTAACCCAGGTTTATAAATATATCATCAGAAATGGAGACAATGTATTTAGTAACTTTGCTGGTTTTGAATTCAGCGATAATCTAAAATAATTATTTAAAATAGCCTAAATATTTGTAAATTGCCCAAAATGTATTGATCAGTATCAAAAAGTAGGTAAAATTATGAATAATGAATATTTTAGAAACACGTTGTAGCATATGTGGTAGAAACTGTCGTAGAAAAATAATAAATTTAAAATATAAGAATTTTATTTGAAAGAAAGAAATAAAGATAACTGTAAAAATAAACATGTAAATACTTCAATATAAAGACACATAAAGTTCCAAAAATAATGAAAAAATAAATAAAAGTACATAATTAAAATGTTTGTAGGAACATTATTTCATCGTTTATAGAAAATTTTTTAAAAAAAGTGATGAAAGCATAAAAAATGAAATTTTAGAACAAAAATTAAAATTTTAAATATTTGAAATTACATAAATCAATTTGTAAAACTAAGAACAAGATTGAAATATTTTAGGAAAAAATACAAAATTAGCTAAAATCATAAATTATGAATCTTTATCTAAAAGGATTACAATTTAAAAAAATACTGACCTAAGAACTGATGTACCAGTTGCTCTCACGTGTGGCATAAGACCCATAATCTAGATATGAATAATTAGGGGTAAGCTCTCTTCTTCCTGATTGTACTCATTGAAGAGGAAGAAAATGACATGTTCTGAAAATAATTCAAAATTTTGTTCATTGGCTGAATGTATAATTCCTTAGGTGAAGCTAATTTAGAATTTTGTTGGCTGAAAACATCTAAATTATTGACACAGAAATTCATTTAGTTTTCAGTGAAAAAAACAAAGTGATATTTCTCAGAAATAATTACTGAACTTTGGTTACATAAGCACAAAACTTAACTGCTTCGGGTTTGTAACCTATTAAACCATTAAACTGAATAAAAATATTTATTATAAACATTACAATTAGGAGCAGAATAGCATAAACAAAGGAGCCACTTCTAAAATATAATCATCAAATTTGAGGCCAGAAAATATCAAGTGATATTCCTAACATTAATGTGTTTGAATTTTTTTAAATTTAATTCAGTGCATAAAATTATTAAATCATCTAAAGCTTATTATAGTTAATAATCCATCATTTATATGCTTTAAATTTCTTTATAGACAGTGAAATCCAAATACACTGTTAATTTCAAACAAAACTGACAAGAAAATCTAAATAAGTATTTAAATAATTCACGAAAAGGATGTACTTGTCCCAAACTTGGGGAGTTGACACAACTTGGCACCATGAGCAATATTCTGCAGTTTAGTCATTGCTTTCTTCTATCAGAGAAATGTTTTAGTTATTGCTTCAGAAAGATTTCTTTTTAATGTTATTTGTTGCTGTATTCATTCAGTATCAAAGTTTCTGATGACAAGATTTAATAAATAACATTCATGTTCATCAATCATTGTAACAAATATACAGTGAAATTACTGTAGGTGTCCACCCCTCTTATGCCCGTATCACACTAAAGATTTAGCACAAGCTTTTAGCGCAACTGTTTCACTAAACCTGTTTTACCTGCAACTGTTGCACTAAAATACTGTGTGATAGAGTGTTTTTCTATGAATCTTTAACTGCAACTTTTCCCATTCTACATGGGAAAAGTTTCACGAAAAGCTTGTGTTGCACATAATTGTCCAATAGCAGGGCAGGTTTTTGGCTCACGTGACTCGCGATCGAGCAAGGAATAAAATATGGCCGCGAACACGGATCCGTGGACTAAAGAAGAAATTTTAAATTATTTCATCGACGAAGTTACAATTCGTGAAATCTGTGGAACTACAGTCATTACTATTAGAAGAAAAGGACGTTAAAGCGGTTGACTTGTAAAGAGATAGGGGAGATAATGAGTGAGAAATGGCCTCATTACCAATCTTCTTTTACTAGCGGTAAGTAAGATTTTGCATGTCTTTTACACATTTCTTATCCGTAACAACTTAATAATTATTTATAGTATTGCCACGTTTGATATAATTTCAAAATAATTCTATTTAATTGTGGATCTTTCGGAACTTTTCGGATCATTGATATGGATTCATATCAATTGTCATTTTTATCGCCAAACTTCGCCAATGTTTGTCAACAGAAATAATCTTCGTGCATAGGATATTGCACTGAAACAAGTTACAATTTTTTTTTCTGTATTCGGAAAACAATCAATCAGAATTTTTAATCATGTAGTAATAACTTCTTATTTAACAAAGTTAATTGTATTGAAAGCCATTAATAGTCTACCCTGCTTTATCATTATTGTTCAATAATGCAAGAGATATTTTTAATGCTAAGATTTTAAGTATTGTGGTTGCATTGATTTACTGTACTGACACTAGTATTTATGGTAAGCTAAATTTACGAACTTATGGATCACTTATGATAGTAAACATTCAGTTTACATGCAACTGAATAACAACAATAATAACACTTACATTTTTGTTTAAATTTTTGAACAAAAATAAATAAATTTCATTTTGTGTTTAAAGTTTTGTTAAAAAAATAAAACATTCTTAAAATTTGAGAGTTTTATAATTTGTGTTTTGAAAGAGAAAAATGTTTAACTTAAAATTTTGTTACGAGTGCTTTAAAAAAAAAGAAAAAAAAAATATTTTATTTATAATTATATATATATAATTAAGTACTATTTTATATTAGAATAATGTTTTATATTAGTTTATATATAATGTGTAATATGTATTGGTGTTTAAGTTGTATTAAATCTGTAAATATTTATCATCAGCAATGAGTTGACAATTTTGAAAATATTGGATATATATCAAAATATCGGATATTTTTGATATTTTGGAACCCTGATCACAGCTCTCGTTTTTTAATTTATTATTACATTTCAATATTCCATTTTAATGTCTATTTTTTACAGGATACAGAAAGTGAATTTGGGGAATTTACCCAAGAATCGGTTACTGCAGTCAATGAAAATGCAGTAATGAATAGCCCCCAGACCAATAAAAGGAAAGTGATAGAAACTTCATTAATTCCCCCTAAAAAAAAGGGGGTAAAGTGTAGATAAGCAAATATCCAGCACGTTGGAGCAAGTCAAGAAATTAATGGCATCTATAAATGAGGATAAAGACAATGTCGATGATGCCTTTTTTAATTATCTGAGATGTACATTTAAAAGTTTAAAAGATGTAAACTTAAAAGAAAAGGCAAGAGTTGAAATCCAAGGTGTTATCAATAAATATTGCATGGCAGACTTGAATAATAAATAATTTTTTAATAATAATAAATAATTTTTTAAATAAATTTTTTACTTCATGTTTCATTTCATTGATGTCATTGACCATAATTTAATTTTACAAATAGCTGGTATGTTGCATATAACTGGTATTTATAGGTATTTTGGCATTTGAAAAATATATAGCAGTAGCATACAGCTCAGATTCAAAAAATTATAATAACTGAGAAAAAGTAATAAGAAATTATTTTCCATTTATTTATTTATGATACTATTCCAAAATTTATTGATATATCTGAGAGTTAACCTTTTCGTAGATGTCCATTTTTTTAATATTGTGTTAGTATTTTATGTAATGTAATTATTCTAATATTTTGAATATGAGCTGTACTAAAATCTGAATGTAATTTATCTGAATTTTTTTTAATTTCACACTTTTTTGTGCTAAGAATGTTGCTAGAAACTAATCTTTCCATTTGTACCACAAAAGATCAGATCCATATGGGTAACCCAATTTATATGGGTACAGAAAAAATAAATCAAATTATTTTGGTACTTGGCAAAGTTATGTTCTAACATAAAATAATAATGGTCGTTCTAACCCCTCTTTTGAGACTAAGTTTTCGTATGCTGTTTTCATAATTGAAACCAGTGTAGTTATTATTTACAAGTTATACAGAACAAAAATATTTTCAATCTTAACTTTGAACAAGGTACATTTATTAAAAATTAAATTCAATGTAAATTGCACATTTGCTCTTGCCATGGAACAGGTTCCACATTCTATTGAAGTCAGCAGCTAATGCTTTCCATTCAGTTTCATTACTGGGGCAATTTAGATAATCATCTTTTAAAACTGTAAAAATTGCCTTGCATACTAGTGGCAAGATTCCAGAAATGGTGTTTTGAGCAATGCGAAAGTGAAAACTTAATGATTGCCACGTTTCACCTGAAAAATAAAGATAAATACTGTCAGTAAAGAATCAGACACAGGTAATGCTTAAAAGAAAAACATTTTAGCAATTCTCTTTTAATGATCCATAGGTGTATTTTTTCATCTAAAGATCTGTCATAGTAATTTTGTTCAAAACAGAATAGTACAGAAAACATAAACAATAAAACATCAGTTTCTAATGTGCCTAACATGCCAAATCTAACATCTAATTACAGTAGGCTCTCTGTAATCGACACAGCTTGGGACCAATGCTAGTGTGGATTATAGGTCATTCTATTGTTTATGTTTTGAAAATTGTAAGTAAAACCAATCAACAGTTTTTTTTTACAATTAATGACAAATTAAAATAACAGAAATATTATAATAAATATTGTACAATGATTTTATTTGAATTTATTTAAATATACAATTAATGATTTTTAAAAAAATGTCACAATATATATTTTTACATGCTAGCTATTGAATTGTCAATGATTGGCATTGAAACTTAACATCAAATTTCAATGTTTACATCTGTTATGATGTGTGGATTATAGGTGCTTGCGAATTAAAGAGAGTCTACTATATTATATTAATTAACTATCAAATATAATATTTTCAATTTTTGCACAGTAAGCACCCACATAATAAAATGTTTATTTTAATGCAAATACATTTGTCAATTTCATGATTATAGATTTTGTGTGACTAACTTGGTCACTTCTGGGGTAATTATCGATCAGCAACAAATTTGATTAAAATAGATTGCCATAATATATATTATATAAATCAAAGTATTAAAACCGAAATACACTAGAATATGTAAAAGTACATGTGTATGTTAGTATCGACCATATTTACACTACCTACAATAATTAATCCTACTTATACTTTATTGTATGCGACTGTGTTTATATTCTACAGTCCTGCCCATCATATTCATTAAATCATGATAATGATAATCTTGTACTAGTCTTTAATATCAATATTAAGATTTTAAAAAAAAGCAATGTTTATAAAAAGTCTATATCTTTACCTGTAGCTATATATCTGAGAGTGAGTGCCAAACGTTCACCAGGAGGAATACTGTGTCTCATTTGTGTATTTCTTTTTTGTATCAAAGGTAATACTTTTTCAAGCAAATACTCAAAAGATGCTGTATCCATCCTAATCCACCTTCTATAGCCTTCAGTATCCTAGTATTAAAAAAATAAGATATGTTTAATTTTTCATAATTGTATTTCATGTATAGAAAATTTCTATAAGCAAGATATTACAGCAACCTTTTCAAACATTTCACTAAAACCAAACAGTTGGGGGAAAAAGAAATAATCCTCTTTTAGGGGACTTAAAGAAGGGTCAAATATTCTGCATAATAATTCTATAAATATTATTTCTATAATAATTTATTAATTCTAGCAAAATTTGAAAGAAAATATCTTACCTGAAGTGCCAGTTCCCTCATCAAATTCTCATAACATCCTAGTTTATTTCTTTTTTTAACCATTCCCTTGTCCAAATTTTTCTTTCAGATTTTTTTCTTCTTGCAATTAATGCTGCTGTAAGGCAAATTATTTTAGCACATATCGTTTTTTTAGATGATATGCTCATAAAATTGTATGGAGCCATGATTTGAATAGGTTATGTCCGAGTGAGCAATCGATTCGTAATACATGCGCTAAGAAATTTGTATGCTATGCCTAAAGCCTAATGGTCGATAACAGGATTGGTACGGTAACCCGTCCGCTTCGGTTTACGAATCCGTTTGTCAAACTCCAGCAACCCTTCACAGACACTCCGCGAGGAGAAATGCTTGACGAAAAGCTTAAAGTTTCACCAAATTCTTCAGTGTGATACGGGTTTAAAGGTCCATATTTTGTTCAGAATTATGGTCCCCATAGAGCTAATGTTATGCAGGAATCCTCTTTTCAATGGCTACTTTTTATCGGAACCATTACTGGCCACCATAAAGAAGTTTCACTCTATTCATCACTTTAGATACATCATTCATTATAATATGCTTGTTTAGCCCCTTTTTGTTAATTTAAATGCAACCAAACTGGTTGTATTTTAAAGAGAATGATTTAAAAATAATACTTGATATTTACAATTGAAATTCTTATTAAAAGCAAAAATCAATTATTCAACACTTCAAAAATGTAATTATAAATGGTTCCTTTTTTTTTTTTTTTTTTTTTTTAACTGTACGTAATTACTATTAATATGTTATATACAAAAATGCTTAATTTTCTCTGCATCATGTATTCTAAAGATTTCTTTGTTAGAAAGAGGGTGTAAATGATTTTAATCTAATGATTGAAATCAAATTTTTTTTTTTTTAAATCTTCCATTTTAATCAAAAAAATTATTTCATGCATTACTTTGAATATTTTTTGTACATTTTCCTAAGGGTATTAAATTCAAATATAATGAGGGAAGAAAGGACACTTTTATGTATATCTTACATCTCATTCATATAATTCAACTTATTCCCTGTACAACTCATTTGCTTCTTGAAAAATTTTCCATTGTGTCTTTACTTATCAGTCTTGTCACTTTGATAGTATACTTACTTTGTCTTGATTGGCTAGATTTATTTCTGATAATTAGTCAGACAACCAATCCTAAGTACTTTTGGATACTAATTAGGAAGTGGGATGTTTAACAATAAATAAATAAAAAAAAAGACTAACCTTTAGACTTCAGTAAAGAGTTTGAAGATACATCCTTATTAAACATTTTACTAAAATTCATAGTACTCTCTCCTCCTGTTAATGGAACTTTGATAAAAAAAGCTTTAAAATCATTAAATACCTTACAGTGGGAGAAATCAATAGCAATCCTAAAGAACTGTATGGCTCAGAAAGAGTTTGATATAATACAGGTGTTATGTACTGCAAAAGGAACATCATCTTGGATAGAGAGGATGTTTTCCACTTTTTGATTCATACAGAGCAAATTGAAAAACCAATTAGGTGTAGAAATGGCAGCTAAATTAGTGTTTATATTTAATTATTTAGTGCCCAGTGGCATGGTGATGAAAATCTTCAAGCTGCCACATCACAGGTCCAGGGTTTGATCGTTTAACTGGATAAGGTCGACTGAGGCTTTCTTCCCTTGAGTGGGTTAATAAAATGAGGACCAAGAATACTTGGGAACTAACTCTGGAGGTCCTGCATCATGTTGACAGAGACATATGCGTATGGGCACACCTAGACCACTGAGTTAGTTTAAATCTTTAAATAAAACTAGTATTTAAATATTTTGATAATTGTAGATAACAAAATAAAACTACTTATGATTTTTAGTTTAAAGTCATGATTTAAAATGATGATTTTTAGTTTAAAATCATTTTGTTATTGGTTCTTTTCTTTTATTTCATTTTTTGCTTCTAAATTATTATTATTATTATTATTTTTGGGACAAGGATCAAAAATGTTTGAATTTGAAAATGTTTACTTCCTACTTATGCATTAGTTATATAGTAGTATAATACATAATTTTAAATCTATGGCCATATATAATAGCTTATATCACATAAAATTAAAGTTTTAAAAAATGCAAATGTTTTGATTTTTTTTAAATCATGATTTTTATATACCCTGTTTAGAAACTTTATATGATATAAAAATCTCCATTATATGATATTTATGATAACCTTGATGTGGTTTTTAAAATTTTTTATTGTAAAAATTTTTCTCAGATCAGTTTAGAAGTAGATTTTAAATGTCTTCTCTCTTAATTCTCAGTAGATTATTTCGTGTTTGCAAAATTAACAGTGGTGGACAAAATTGTGGACACTTTTTGAAATTTGAATGTATTTCAACTTTGAATGCTTATAACAACTGATACACTCCATGCAGTGCAATGATTTATATATCAAATGAAAGAAAATTTAATGCTAAATTCAACACAATAAATAGAAGTCAAATATTTGCATAACAAGAGACATGTGCTAAGTTTCTTCAAACAGAACCACTAACGCTCTATGGGATTCAGGTTTGGCCTGTTTCCTGGTCATCCCAGCATCTGTGTGTCATTCTCCATGAATCACTGTTGGTATATACGTGCAGTGTGGCAGGGAGCAGAATACTCCCTGGTAAAAATATGGGGCATTATCTGGGAAAAGATCCCTGATAGAATGTAGAAGTTTTGGTAGTAGGTTGGTGCCACTGTACTTTCTGCTGTACAGTGTGCCATCTAAGACATGAAGGTGACCTGCAGTATTTGCTGACATACATGCCCAGATCATAACACTTGTAGGATTCTTTGTGGTCACTTGAATGCAATATGGATGTACCTGTTCCTCGATGCGACGTCTCACATATTTTCTCCCATCACTACCAGATATCAATATCTTAATTTTGTCACTCCATATCACTTGTATCCACTGTCTGTGCAATATGTTCTTTCACCCACTGTATTCATTTTGAGTGCTGCTTTTTATTCAGTAATGTTTTTTTTTGGGGGGGAGGGGATCCTACCTTTTATGCCACCCTCCATTCATCTTCTCCGTACCGTTCTTGCACTAACAAAAACACTACTTGCACTCAGTTCACTGCAGACTGCAAATATAATAGAAAATAAAGACATTTTATTCATGGATATGCATAAAGGAGCATTTTTAAGAATAAACTCTTATTTGGAAGCTTTTAAAACCTTGAATATCCACTTCCACAAAATAGAGAAAATTTTTTTAATTCATAAAAAATTAGACAGATGTGCTGAAATTAGGATATATAAAATTATTTTTAGTTTTCTAGAAATACAGAAATGCTGAAACGTAATTTTTAAAAAATATTAAACTTTAATGAAAATACTTAAATTTTTAAAATTTAAAAGTGTTTACTATAAGTGTGACTATAAGATAACTGTTTTTAACTGTTTGATTCAGATCATTTCAAGAATCACATAAAAGAATTTATTGTACAGTAGATGAGCGGAAAGAAACTTGAAGAATTTATAATTTTAAGCTCTGAAATTTCTCGTAGCATTAACTTAATAAATAATGACAAAACTATTTTGAATTACGGACAACTACAGAGGCTGTTCACACATTTTTTAGACGATGTATATTGTATTCACAAAACTAAATTACATAAAATTCTTGTGTTTTAAATGTTCTATTTGACATCCCTTATTCTGAACTATCTTTCGACACCACAATTTCCAGGATAATAATGCCTTTTGAAGTGTCACAAGAGGTATTCTATCCCATTCTTCCTGAACAGCTTTCCAGAGTTCTGTAAGGGTTTTGGGACGACGTTTGGATAATGCAGATTTTAAAAGTCCGAAAGCACAAAAATCCATAGGTGATACATCGGGAGATTTAGTAGGGATATCAGTGAAGGGTATGGCTTTGATACCAGTTTTTGTTCCATTTCTTTTAGGAAATTTACAGTGGATTTTGATGTGTGACTGCTAGCTTTGTCCTGATAGAGTCTCAGAGATTGATGGCACTGTGGGTAAAGCGATGGTATTTCATTCAGAAAAATTGGCGATAAAGTATGTTCCTGATAGTATTTGGAGTTAATCTTGACATTTTCTTCCACTCTCTTTATTTTTAACTTGCCATTATAAGAAAAACCAGCAACAATCATGAATCCCTTAGAAAAACTTTCTTTTGATTCTTTGAACCATGTACTTAAATTTTGTTCTCCCCTTTTATGATAATAAATGGCTCTTTTTTTGTTGCAATCATTTAAATACACCCATGATTCATCTATTGTGACAATTGTTTTCCATTTTTCTTTGGATAAGTGTTTCTCATATAGAATTCTGCAGCGTGTCCTGCGTTCAGCGATATGATTGGTAAGAAGACGATGCACATTGCGTTTTTTCGCTTTCTTAAGATTTAAATCAACGTTTATCATTTTGTTTACAGTGGACACCGAGCATTTTAATGATTTCGCAACTGTCCTTTGACTAGGGGGATTTTCTTTTAACATTAAACAACGTACCTTTGCAATAGTCGAAGATGTCCGTTTTTTCCTTGGATACTTGTTTGGTATTTTTGTCCCACTTGAGGCTCCAATTTGACGTTTTTTTCCTTTCTTGTTGACGATATTACCTATCGACGCTTTAGATATCACAAAACCATGACTCTCACATCGTTTTTGGATAACGGAGTATGCATATTTCTCTTCGGAAAGAGCATAAATGTAGCCTTCGAACCACTGCTTTGTTAAAAACGCCATTTTGAATAAAAACAAAACTTTCAAGCCGCAGACGATAATTTTGACTTTTAAACACATAGTACAATTGCAATTTTTTCTTTTGCAGCAAACGAATTTTTATTACCGCTTACCAAAATCGTCTAAAAAATGTGCGAACAGCCTCTGTACAATGAATATAAAGGAAAAAATGTTGCTTATCCATTATTGATCCGACTAATATGAGTAGTTTTGTTGAGATCCCTACAAACCGAAATATATTGAATCTCTGCACGTCCTTATGATCTACCAGGACAAAAGAATAAGGATGGCCAGAAAACCTCGTGCCCTAATTGCAATAAATTTAAAATGCTCAGTAGTTTAATTAATCTAGAACATTTTTTCTAACAGTTTATATCTCATTTCCTATGCAAACAATCTTTTATACTTTACTGTTTGTTAACGTGAAAAATGCGAAACAATCTTCACCAGGTCTTTAGAAAACATTGCAGTGACAATTTAGATTTGAGAGTGTGGTTTAAAGTATATGGTAGAGTGTTCATATATGTGACATTCAATTTCTTTCTCCTCTGTTTGTAGGTGCTATGTACAGATTGCTTGCAGTTCAAGTTTACTGATCACCATGTAAAGAAACGTCGGCATGACAGGAGAGCAGATGCCGTGTATTACCTGTGTAAAAGGACTTTCCAACGAATACAATTCCTGCGTGCAGAACCCTAATGAGGCCGAAGATGAATGCACTCCATGTAACACATGTACAATGAGTGTAAAAAGTTCCAATTCGCAGATTCCCCCTCGCAAAGAAACTCTCAATTGTAACTTATTTGAAGGACCATCTTCACAGTTGGCCGCTTTAAATTCGCATCATTCGTACCACATTGCTGACAATACTCTCTGTACCCACACAGGAGAGACACCTTTCGCTTGTACTGTATGTGGGAAAAGATTTTCTCAACGGAGTAATTTAATAAGACATCTCCACTCCCACACGGGAGAGAAACTTTTCGCCTGCACTGTATGTGAGAAAAGATTTTCTCAACACGATGGTTTAAGAACACATCTTCGTACCCACACTGGAGAGAAACCTTTCACCTGCACTGTATGCGAAAAAAGATTTAACCAACAGGGTAATTTACTTTCACATCTCCGTACCCACACAGGAGAGAAACCTTTCGCTTGCCCTTTATGTGAGAAAAGGTTTTGTATTCAGAAAGATTTAAAATTACATCTCCGCACCTACACAGGAGAGAAACCATTCGCCTGCAGTATATGTGAAAAGAGGTTTTCTCAACGGGGTAATTTAAATTCACATCTCCGCACCCACACAGGAGAGAAACCTTTCGCGTGTACTGTATGCGAGAAAAGGTGTTCTCAACGGAGTAATTTAATTTCACATCTCCGCACCCACACCGGAGAAAAAACTCGCGTGAACTGTATGCGAGAACCGATGTTCTCAACATAGCGATTTAAAAAAATATCTCCGTACCCACACAGGACAGAAACCTTTCGCTTGCCCTGTATGTGATAAAATGTCTTCTGAACAGGTTGCGTTAAAAACACATCTCAGCACCCATACAGGAGAGAAACTTTTCGCCTGCACTGTATGTGAAAAAACATTTTCAAAACGGGTACACTCAGAAAGACACCTCCGCACCCACACAGGATAGAAACTTTCCGCTTGCGCTGCATGTGAGAGATGATTTTCTGAATACGGTTATTTAAATACCAATGTCATTCGCAAACGAGAGAAAACTTTCACTTCCACTGTATGTGAAAAGAAAATTCTGTACAGAGGGATTTCAAAACACATCTCCACATGCATGCAGAAGTCTTCGCTCTCACTGTATGTGAGAAAAAGCTTTCTGAGCTGGATAGTTTATAAAAACATCTATAGCTTTACAGGGCGAAAACCTTTCGACTGTACTGTATGTGAGTGAAGATTTTCTGAACTCGGACATTTTAAAAACGATCGTACCCGTAAAGGAGAAATCTCGTCCCCACTGAGAAAAAATATTAGCATTTTCTATTGTTCCTCAAAGAAATAACGATAGTTTCATTGTACCTGTTTACATTGCAGGAAAGAGTGTCATGAAATGTCTCATGCAAATACATCTAGTTTACGTTTTTTGCTTAATATGAAATTATAATTTTCAAGTCTAAACTCCTTCTTTCTATATCTGCTGTGTTTGTAAATGAAGAAATAAATATTTGTAATATTATATGAATAAATATTTAAGGGCTTTATATCGAGACTGAGTTCATTTTCGCATTTACCTCTTTTTTTAATTTGCTATCTATATATATATTATTTCTAGAAGGTGATTTTTTCTGACGATCCCCTTTTTCCCTTCATACTTAACGAAAATCGATAAATATGGTACTACTTTAAAGATTTTGATCTTCGCTTCTAACGAATTGTTAATTTGGAATTGCACATTGAATTGTTTGTTTAAAAATTTAAGTATAAACATAAGCATTTTTTCTTCCTCCAGATGGCGCTGTCTTTTTTCCCATTATCGTGCGCACACTGAACTTTAAAATTTTAAAATTGTCTGCTTTTATTATCATTCTGTGTATTAATAGGTTTCTTTCTTAGCAACATCCTTGTAGGTGTACGTTATTCTTTTTGCACGGAAAAAGAATTTGTTTAGACTAAAATCTATTTTCTCTCCTCCTGAAGAAAATTTTATGAGTGATATTTTTTTGGTTATGCATTTTTAAAGTTTAATTTTATTTATTCAATTCTGTGTACACAATTGAATTGCGTATGACAAAATTCTACCAAGCTATCAAGGGAAAGCTTCTAATTAGTATCATAATTAACGGATAATCAAAATAGAAGTCTTAGTGCAATTGAAAGAAAAAAGATGAGATGGGAACAATGTTGGTGCATGGTGGAATGGCAAATTTCTTTTGTAAACTATTATTTATTTATTTATTTATTCAAAATGCTACTAAGCTATCAAGGGAAAGCTTCTAATTAGTATCATAATTAACGGATAATCAAAATAAAACTCTTAGTGCAATTGAAAGAAAAAAGATGAGATGGGAACAATGTTGGTGCATGGTGGAATGGCAAATTTCTTTTGTAAACTATTTTTATTTATTCAAAATGCACACTACAGAAAATTCCATTTACAGTGTTGCATGAAGATACAACTTAAAGCACACAGACAAAAGAAACACCAAAACAAACATACAAAGCTACATAAACAATGTATACATATACAATACACAAAACAATACTTGAATTACGAACACAGAAGTTGCAAACATTTAGCCTTAAAAACAGTAAAGGGCATATTAAAAATATCAAGGTCTTCTGAAAGATGGTTAAAAAATTTATAAAATTTGTACAAAGAGAAATTACCTATGTAATTAAATTTCCTGTAGACATTTACAACTAAATGCCGCTCGCGAAGACATCTGCTCGGCACAGCAAGCTGAATGCAATTGTGAATTTCAACATAATCGATAATATTATTAATAACTTTATAAAAGAATAACATACAGGAAAGATCACGCCTGGATTTTAAACTGGGAATATCAAAAATGTTACGTAGGAAAGAGGAAGACAAATCCAGATGACAATAGTAATTAGTTTTATAATATAAGTATCGCATAAATTTAGACTGTACCTGCTCTAAAATATTTATTTTATTATTATAATACGGATCCCAAACAAGACTGCAGTATTCAAGATTTCAGCGGACCAAACTGAAATATAAAATTTTAAGCGCTTGTTCATTAGAAAAATCTCTAGTTTTACGTTTAAGAAAACCAAGCATTCTATAGGCCTTAGAAACAATACCAACCATATGGCGGGAGAAGTCGAGTCTTGTGTCAAAAGTAATACCCAAGTCAATTACAGAATCCGAGCGAAAACGTGGATGACCATTGATATGATATTGATAAATTAAAGGCTGATATTTACGGGTATAACTAAGAATACTACAGTTTCGAATATTTAGATGTAACCTATTGTTAATGCACCAAACATATAAATTATCAAGGTCGCTTTGCAAAAGGGCAGCATCAACATTTGAACGTATGAGCCGAAATAACTTCAGATCATCAGCAAACAAAAGATAATCACTAAACTTTAATGCATCACATAGATCATTAATGAATAAAATGAAAAGCAAGGGTCCCAAATTAGAACCTTGGGGAACACCTGACGTATTGGAAAACTCCGCAGAAACAGCACTGTTGTAATAAACATAAAGCATACGATTACTCAAGTCATGGGAAAATGTGCGCGAGACATGCAAAGATTTGGTTTATCGCTAGATGGCAAGCACGCGCTTGCTATTTATTTACTTTTACTTTTATCCCTCGAACATTAACCTTGGAATTAAAAAAGACCCATGATCATCATATATATTATTTCTAGAAGGTGATTTTTGGTGACAATTCCTTTTTCTCCTTTCATACTTTATAAAAAATCGATAAATGAGGTACCATTTTAAAGATTAAGTTCTCCGATTCTGGCGAATTGTTAATTTAGAATAACACATTGTATAATTAGTTTTAAAATGTTTAGTGTAATAATGTTTTCTTCCACTAGATGGCGCTTGCTTGCTTTTTTCCCCATTCTCGCTCACTGAACTTTTAAATTTTAGAATCGTCTGCTTTTATTATCATTCTGTCAAATAATACGTTTCTCTCGGCAATATCCGTGTAGATGTACATTATTCTCTTTGCGTGGAAAAACAATTTGTTTGGGCTAAAATCTATTTTTTTCCCCGAAAAACATTGTATGAGTGATATTTTCCTTTGTATGCCTTTTTAGAGTTTAATTTTATTTATTTAATTCTATGCTCGCAATTGAATTGTATATTCTACCAAAATTCTACCAAGCTATCAAGGGAAATCCTCTAATCTCTCATAATTAAAGGATTATCAGAATAAAGATCTTGCCTTTATTTTGATTATCCTGTAGATGTGAAAGTCAAAGAAAAAAATTGAGATTGGGGGCAACAGTTGGTGCGTGGCCGATGGGCGAATTTCCTATGTAAACACTATGGGAAAATGTGCGCGAGACACGTAAAGCTTTGCTCTATTGCAGGTGGCAGACACACACTCATTTATTTCCTTTTTTATCTCTCGAACACTAGGTTTGGAGCGCTACGGGCTTTTTTTGCTACACGAGGGCTAATTAGACCGGAACGTACTGCGCAAAGCCGATTCCGAACGGCTACCAACATCCATGCCAAGAGTGCGACTCGAACCCACAGACTTTGGTACCGAAATCAAGTGCCATAGCCATTCGGCCATCACCCGGCTTAACGGCCCTTGAACACTAACCTTTAAATTTAAAAACATACCACCAGGAGATTGCGGTATACCCCACGCCATGCATCCTGCATCATGTATATCCCACGGACCGTGGAAAAGCAATTGGGACATTTTATACGTTATCCCATAAGGGACCATCATTCTTTGATTAGAGGATAGAAGCTGGTGAACATTTCTCATTATAAAGGACGATTTACAGAGCTTGCTGCCGCACTTGAAACCTTTAAAGGTGTCGTTTAGCTGTGCTACCTAGCGAGCTTCTTTGGTATTTATTGCTACTTTTAATTTGTTTGCTAATAAGTAAAATTGTTTCGTAGTCATTTTAATTTAATAATATTGATATGGAATCGGTTTCCAAGCGAGTGAAAACTCTTCATTCTCAGACTAGGCAAATTTTAAGTGTTGTTACCTAGTTTTGAAATTCCGAAGCTGAAAAGAAGGAACTTCAAAATCCTGTTGTTCAATCTGTTGTCTTCCCTTTTTAAAATTTTAAGTCTAAAATGTCCACTTCCGTATGAACCTGCGTGACTTTCCTTTTCGCGTGAACGTGCGTCTTTAAAAGAGGAGACTCATTTAATAATAAAATAACACTTTATTAAGATAACGTTAGAGCATGACCGCTCTGATTTGCGTTATTACTACATCTGCCGTCTTAAACATTTGCACTCTTGGCGAGCAAAATAGCTTTAACATTCGGCTTCCTGATATTTCCAACTGCCCACAATTGAGAATCAATGAACATATACTAAACAAACTTATTTAAACAATTTTTTTTAAACACACTTTTATCTTGAAAACGTTAATTCTAACTTAAAACACATTTTTTTTTTCGTTAACAGAAATTTATTACACCATCATTCAAAATAATGACAACTTGATTAACATATTTTCTTTAGAACACAACATAATAAACAATTCAAGTATACGAATAGCATTTAAAAATATATTTACATATCTTTCTAATTAATATTCAAGTTACTGTTCTATTTTCAAATTTTATGTGTCCTCAATTTTTTTTCATAAATGCGGTTAGACAGTTCTTCATAGTTCAACATGAGTCTATGATCAAATTAAAAGAAAGTAATTTATATTACCTTATCCCTTCGTCTGTTCTAACGTGAGGGTTACCTGCATTCTAGTCGGGTGGACCAGAAGTCTCCTCATCTTCGGATTCATCTTCTAAGTTATGCCAAGGTCTCCACTTGGTCGACAATGCTGTTCACATTGGTGGTAGGTGCGGCAAGACCTTCTGTCACCGCTGATTCGCTTGGACAGTCCGAATTCATCGGCAAGGTTCCTAAGAGTTTTTAAGGCGTGCTGGGTGGAAGTATTCTTTACGGGATTATGCCTGGTGAATCTAGAGAAGTTGTCACTTGCCACAATCAAATCTTGGTTAAATCCAGTGCAGATGTTGGTCTCATAAACTGCATCATGTTTATTATCTTCAGTTCGTAAATTCCTAAGGTCAGTATGCATTATCTTAGCATAAACATGCCTTAGCGTCTCAGTGTTAACATCCACGGTGAATGTTCATTTTCTATAATACTTGTATAATTCTCTATAGTCTTATTATTTTCTTTATCCTTGGTTGCGCTTTTTAAGCAGTCCTGCACGTTGGCAATGAAAATACAGTTTTCTGAAACACTTCCTTTGTCGATACATGAGCTGACATCAGGCAAAGGTTCACCCGGTGTACCGTCTTGGTCACTCAAAGAATCTAAACACGCATTTTTCAAGTCAAGTGTTATAGTTCTCTCAGTCATTGGGACATCACTTTCTAATGAAGAATCTCGGGTACATACATCGTCAACGATATCACTGATAACACTTTCACTGTCTTTGTGGGCATTAGAATTGTTCAAATTCTTCTTTTCTATACTTGTATTCACATTTAAATGGGAATTTTTGTTACACACCTCACTAACAGAATGCGCATGCTAACTCGGAGATTTCGTATTTCTTTCTGTCTTGTAAACAAATTCTTTGAAATTTTCGTTCCTTGACATTTTAGAGTTACTGATTTTTGAATCCTTGTTATTTATAACTGGAATAATCGTTTTTCCTTCAGTAACTTCTAACAATGCATCTAAGTTATCTTCTTTACCTCCAATAATTTTAATCCGTTATTTATTTCTTCTGGTTTAGCTTTTACAAAGTTCATACTGTTGTTCACAACTTGCGTATCTTCGTTTTTAATTTCACGCGTGATTCAGTTTTTCTGTAATCCATTTCAATAAAAGGGGAATCTCTACTATACCCAACGTACAAACTTTTACCTACGGCTGCATAAGCAATGTAAGGTAAATCCAAAAAGTTCTCCCTAGCAATAAATCTATCGGCTGTGTCTGCGTTTGATCTGGTACGATTAGAAGAGAAACATCCTTCGCGATTACGTCATCAATCTGAATATCAATCATCGTTCTTCCTACACATTTCACTGCTGGCGTCAGTTGATTTCCGAAACCAAACAAATGTTTTTCACATGGCGAAATGTTTAGTAAATTTTTCGCTACAGTCTTTCAAAAGGCAGCTACTACTTTCGGTGTCCAACAAAGCGCTGACACGATGCTTATTAATTTGCGCGTCTTTGAGATATCGGTTTAAAGATTCGGTATCGCTTACATTCAAATGATTCGTATTCTTTTCGTCTTTCGCAGTACAATATTTTTTTGAATGGCCGTTAATGCCGCAGTTCTCACAAGGTAAAGGGCAATTTCTCGCAACACGGCCATACACATCACATGAAAAACACGTTCGAATAGAATCATCGTACCCAATAATAGACATATCATTGGATTTGTTAACATTTTTGTTATCTGGTTTATTCGACTCAACACTCTTATAATTGCGAGAATCTATCTTAGCATTATTACAGTAATAACTTTTGGCTTCATCATAATATTCAGTGTTTTTAAATTTATTATTTGCGATTTTAAATCCCAAGGGCACATTTTAATGTTCATCCAATTTACCTGCCAACTCGTTTCCATTTATAAATTTTGGACAAGAATCGATAAAATGTTCCCGTATTACATTTGGAACGCGTATCTTTAATTGATCCGTTATAATAAGCTCTTTTAAGGAGTCCAGATCGTTAATGTTTAAACCAGCTAACCATTCATTAAAATAATTTCGCAGATAATAAACGTAATCTTCCCATGTGCTTTGGAATCTTTCACATGATTTATAAATTTCTGTCTGAATTTTTCGGGACTCAACTTAAACCGTCTTAATAACAGGGTTTTAACAAATGCATAGTCATTAGCTTTTTGTTCATCTTCCCTGGCGATAAGTTGGGTGAATTCGTAAGGTAAAAGTCCTAACAGATGTGATATATAATCTTCTTATTAATACCTATACGTTTAGCTTGCCGTTCAAACAATATTAAATAAGATATGATATCCGTCATTTAAGCTAAATTGTTGCATTAAGCTCCGTAGTTCAAAGTTACTTTTGTTTACTTCTGAAACTCGAACAGTTTCATCGTGTCCTCCCAAGGGTCTATTAGTAGTTTCGATTTTAAGTTTTTCTATTTCAAAAGCTCTGTCAGCTTGCAATTTTTGCCGTTCAGCTTCAAGTTTTTCTCGTTCATAAGCTTTTTCAGCTTCAAGTTTTTCCCGATTATACACTATTTCTTCATTCTTAAGCCCAGCATCTATAATTCTTTCAAATAAATTTTTAGTGAATTGTTCATCATTGTTTTGGCAAATAATTTTCTTTAATTCCGATATCGTACTATCGGTTGAGACTACATTACCGAGATCTAGCTCTCTCGCTACTTCTAAAAAATAAATTTTTGTACCCTTCCCTAAATAAGCCATTTTGTTACTTAAAAAAAGTACTTTAAGGAAAATAATATACTTGCTTAATCATTAGACATACCTTGAATATACGTATTCCGTTTTGGTGCGTAGGCAGAATCCCACTTCTGATTTCTCTTGTCTTCCCTTTTTAAAACTTTAAGTCTGAAATGTCCACTTCCGTATGAACCTGCGTGACTTTCCTTTTCGCGTGAACGGGCAACTTTAAAAGAGGAGACTCATTTTATAATAAAAAAACACTTTATTAAGATAATGTTAGAGCATGACCGCTCTGATTTGCTTTATTACTAATCTGCCGCCTTTTGCATTTGCAGCGCTCACAGCGCCATCTCTTGGCGAGCAAAATAGCTTTAACAAATCAACGAAGAGAGCGGCTGCAGCGACTGTAGTTTCTGTTGCAACAATTAAAAGGATTAGAAAGGAGAGGAAAAGTGCAGATGATAACAGTGAAAAACTGTGAACCCCTGGAAAAAAAATCGTCGTCGATCAGATCACTTTAAAATAATTGTGGATGACTTTGACAAGTTTGTAATAAGGAACACAATAAATGAATTCTACATTCATAAGAAAATTGTGCCGACCGTTGCCAAGCTCCTGCCAATAATTAAAGAAAAAATAAATTTTCGTTAGAAAGGAGAGGTCTTACGCAGAGTATTACACTGGATTTCGCTGGGAAAAAAATGCAGTAATCATCGTCATGTTTTAATGGAGAAACCCGACATTGTGTCATGGCGCTATAATTTTTTGAGAGAAATGAAAAAGTACCGAGATGCAGGCCGAACTGTTATATATTTAGATGAAACATGGGTTGATTCTAATATGACAGTGCAAAATGTTGGCAAATGAATGGCGAAGAAGCAGCCAAGATCATCATAAACTCGGGAAATCGAATTATAGTGGTTCACGCTGTAGGAATTGCAGGTTTTGTACCAAATGCGTTCCTTGTGTATAAAGCCGGTTCCACAACAGGAGACGACCATGGGCAAATGAGTTTTGAGAACTTTGAAAGGTCGTTGAGGGAAAAGTCCATCCCCAATTTAACTCCAAATTGCGTAATATGCTTGGATAATGCGCCATACCACACTAAAAATCTAAACAGCGTCCCTTCGACGTACTCGTCGAAAAAGGTAATGATGGAATGGTTAACAGAAAAAAAATGCGAAATATGAAGAACGCATGAGAAAACCAGAACTTTTGCAACTGATAACAGAAAACACATCACCAACACCAATATACAGAGTTGATCAGTTGCTTGAACATTGTGGACATAAAGTTATCAGACTCCCACCGTATCACTGCGATTTAAATCCCATTGAACTCCCGTATAAACATACGGGAACAGAATGTTAGTGCAAATTTAAATTTAAAGAAACTGCGAGGACTGACTGAAGAGGGATTAGACAGGATTCGTGCTGGAAAGTGGAAGAGTTACTGTAGTCACGTTCAGCACATAGAAGAAAAATATTGGATAAACGACGGTATCGTCGAAAATGCGGTAGACGAATTAATAAATTTTGACCAAGAATGCCCAGACGGCGAAACCAGCGACTGTAGGGAAAATGTAGAAGGTGATAGTGATTTAGATGGCATTCAACTTCTTCAAGACGACAGTGAATAAAAAGGCTTCAATCGGAAAAATGGAACCGTAAAACTCACTCCGTCAACTCCAGGAGCACGCAACAAAATCCGCCCGTGTAAAATGAATTTTTTTCGATAACTCTAAGGTCTTGTATAATCGTCTTATGCTTAGTCCCCCATTTCTAGAACCGATCCCTTATATCCCCAAAAATGTTTTATATTTGAATTATCTATATATATAAAACAGTACCGTAACTGACTGACTGACATATAACGCACAGACCAAACCGCTGGACCTAAAGGAGATTCTTCTTATAGTGTAGGGGTGCACTAAAAATGATTTTTGAAAAATTGTTAGATTTTTTGAAATTGAATTTTTAAGCTGTTTTGTAACTTTTTTTAAGTTTGCATTTAAAAAATAATTTGAGGGTTATAAAATTTATATCACGAGAAAGATCATAAAAATTCCTTTAAAATGAAATCTTTTTCGAATCTTTAACTCCATTTTCTGATTTTTGGTGAATTTTTAAAGATTGACTTTTAGAATTTAATTTATTAAATGCTGGTCACGTGATTTCTTTTTCTGGTACTTTAAATAACTTTATTAGTGCCGTTTACATGTGCCAAAAACCCGGGTAAAAGCAGGGTCGTTTCTTACTTTTTCCCTACGATAGGGAAAAATGCAGGGTGGATTTTCGACCCTGCTTCGACCCAGGATAAAACCCGCTAATTACCCATGATGCATTTCGAAGCTGGGAGTAAATAACATGGCGGGTTTGAACTTGTGTGAATCCATGAAAATGCAGCTAAATGATCGATGGAAGGATCTGGAACCCCTTAACGATCGCATAATTTTCAAGAAAACAGTAGAAAAGTGCCTATTTTTTTCCGGAGGATTTCATTTATTTCTTGATATGCCCATCTAGTTTAAAAAAAGAAAAACCCATCCCCAATTACATTATAAATAGAATGGTACTGCCATCTGGTATGTAAAATAAGAAATAAAATTTCATTTCAATAAAATTTGAATAACATTTTCATTTAAAGTGTTATGGTAAAATTAATAAATTTAATAAGTATAATCAATAATTAAACGTAACAATAAAATTTATTTATAATTAATTATTTTAGAATTCACATAAAAATTTATTTATATCTATTTATGATTTTTTTATTTATACATGACTAAAAAGCAGATATCATAGAAAATACCCAGAAAAGCAGATATCATAAGAATACAAAAAATATTTTTGTAAGTTTTTCAATCTTTTTGGATTTTTAAAGTTTTATGATTTTTTTGTTGTTGTTATTTTTAAAATTTAAGAATACGAGGTCAAAAGAACAGCAATTGGAAAAAAAAGGCCTTCCCCAGGACCATACACTTCGTAATGAGATAAATGCGGAGTTCGAGGATGGAAAGCTAAAAATAGCAACACAGTGAATTTGGAAAAGTATGACACCGGCTGGGATCGAACCCATAACGTGATTTACAAGGAATGGTGGTGTA
The DNA here is from genome assembly GCA_907164885.2 of Dolomedes plantarius. Taxonomy (NCBI): domain Eukaryota; kingdom Metazoa; phylum Arthropoda; class Arachnida; order Araneae; family Dolomedidae; genus Dolomedes; species Dolomedes plantarius. The sequence goes on from OU015503.1 coordinate 109,336,389, forward strand.
CGAGGATCACTTCCGCCGAATCATGTGACGACCTTTACTTCCGGTAAGACGGGTAAAAGCAGGGTGAAAATGTGGTCCCATGTAAACGGGCTTCGAAGGTTTTCCCTATTAGCGGGTAAAACCCGGGTATTATTGTTGTCCATGTAAACGCAGCTATTGTCACGTGTATAACAACGAAATAGACAAAAAAAATTTTTCTTGCTAATGTGGCAGACGATTGGATATTATCCAAAAAAATATTAAAATGCAGTAAAAGAAATGTTCCTCAAATTGCACTATATTAACTGTATTATATTCTTTAGTATGTTCTGTTAGATTTCATTTGAATATTTTCTTCTACATTATTTTGTCTATAAAAATATGTTTTACGATTTTCTTATACATATATATATATATATATATATATATATATATATATATTTTACATCAATTGTATACATTGATCGTCGTATTTATCATATAATATATATATATATATATATATATATATTTGGCACACATGGACATGGACAAAAAGTTGTCCCCCCTACGATTTTTTTATTAATATATTTTTTCGTTTTTTTACATGAATTGCATACATTGATCATTGTATTTATTATATATTTATATATATACAGAGGCTGTTCGCACATTTTTTAGACGATTTTGGTAAGCGGTAATAAAAAAATGGTTTGCTGCAAAAGAAATAATTGCAATTGTACTATGTTTTTAAAAGTCAAAATTATCGTCTGCGGCTTGAAAGTTTAGATTTTATTCAAAATGGCGTTTTTAACAAAGCAGTGGTTCGAAGGCTACATTTATGCTCTTTCCGAAGAGAAATATGCATACTCCGTTATCCAAAAACGATGTGAGAGTCATGGTTTTGTGATATCTAAAGCGTCGATAGGTAATATCGTCACAAGAAAGGAAAAAAACGTCAAATTGGAGCCTCAAGTGGGACAAAAATTCCAAACAAGTATCCAAGGAAAAAACGGACATCTTCGACTATTGCAAAGGTACGTTGTTTAATGTTAAAAGAAAATCCCCCTAGTCAAAGGGCAGTTGCAAAATCATTAAAATGCTCGGAGTCCACTGTAAACAAAATAATAAACGTTGATTTAAATCTTAAGAAAGCGAAAAAACGCAATATGCATCGTCTTCTTCCAAATCATATCGCTAAACGCAGGACACGCTGCAGAATTCTATATGAGAAACACTTATCCAAATAAAAATGGAAAACAATTGTCACAATAGATGAATCATTGGTGTATTTAAATGATTGCATCAAAAAAGAGCCATTTATTATCATAAAAGGGGAGAAAAAAATTTAAGTACATGGGTCAAAGAATCGAAAGAAAGTTTCTCTAAGGGATTCATGATTGTTGCTGGTTTTTCTTATAATGGAAAGTTAAAAATAAAGAGAGTGGAAAAAAATGTCAAGATTAACTCCAAATACTATCAGGAACATATTTTATCGCCAATTTTTCTGAATGAAATACCATCGCTTTACCCACAGTGCCATCAATCTGTGAGACTCCATCAGGACAAAGCTAGCAGTCACACATCAAAATCCACTGTAAATTTCCTAAAAGAAATGGAACAAAAAACTGGTATCAAGGCCATACCCTTCACTGATATCCCTACTAAATCTCCCGATGTATCACCTATGGATTTTTGTGCTTTCGGACTTTTAAAATCTGCATTATCCAAACGTCGTCCCAAAACCCTTACAGGACTCTGGAAAGCTGTTCAGGAGGAATGGGATAGAATACCTCTTCTGACACTTCAAAAGTCATTATTATCCTGGAAATTGCGGTGTCGAAAGATAGTTCAGAATAAGGGATGTCAAATAGAACATTTAAAACACAAGAATTTTATGTAATTTAGTTTTGTGAATACAATATACATCGTCTAAAAAATGTGTGAACAGCCTCTGTATATATATATATATATATATTTGGCATTAATTGCATACATTGACCGTTGTATTTAATTTGAATGTACTCCGTAGCGAAGTGCGGGTTTTCAGCTAGTTTATTAACATAACAGGCCACACTTATTATTTTAAATGAAAACAAAATTACTGAAAAGATTTAGTCTCCTTTGGCGAAAGAAAAATATTAAAAGTTGCAAAAACCCAAATACCTAGAAATCTGTATCTATAATAATAAATTCTTTTATGATCCAGTATTTATAAAAGCAAACATGACTCTAAATTTTATTGAGGATTTCTGAAAAACCCTCAGATTACTTCGGGAAATAGTAAATAGTACGATGCGGGGATGAAAATAGAAATCTAAACATGCGATGGTTTTCTTAAAGAATAAATAGTTAAAACTTTCATAATTTTCTTAATACCTAAAGAACGATAAATACTTTCCGCGGGAAATGGTATTGGGGTGTTGACTATCCCCGACCCCTCATTTCGAGAATCGACCTTCCCGGGGCAGCAACCTTAAAACCAGTTCCAGGTCTCTTCTGACGGGAGGTTTCCAATACTTATATTGAAATATATTTAAACAGTTACAAACCTCCAAACGATTAGTGACGAAATTGTTATGGTCTGTGATTGGTTTAAAATATGTCAGTACGGGTGACGCTGGCGGGTTCTCTGGGAACGGGCCCGAAATCCTAAGATAGGGCCTGTTCACATAGAATACGCCAGCGTCAGCGTTAAAGATTCCGTTGGTGCTGATTGGTTAAATAGATCAATGACTGGTATATGATTGGTTAAAAAAAAAATTACGCTAACGCTGACGGATTCTATGTGAACTTACTCTAGTACCGGAAAAAAATGATACATGAATTTAATTCCCCCACTCTGTTTTATATCTTGTTGCCTAGCAACGCTGAGAGTTTGTTTATGAAGTTTTTGGCAAAACTGATTAAAAAAGGAAAAATAATTGCTTTTATGTTTTTCTACAAAGCGTTAGATGAGAAATATTAACCCTTTTGAATACATTAAAATTTGTAACTAATTATGCAAATAAATTTTGGATTGTAGAGCAGAATATGTGCGACGTTTGCGACTCATTACTTCAGCCGAAAATTTCCCACATCCACGGACCACCGTGTAATAAGTGATGTCACGTCTGGTAAAATAATCGCTATGAGTCCATTTTTCCTTCCAGATTTAAGCCACTTGAAAAAGTTGCTAACAATATGTTCCTTTAAACAAACATTTTGAAATGGAAAACCTAAAAGCTTTCTGATACACCAATGAACAAAAATATTTGATATTCATATAATGCTTAGTAGTAAAACTGAAAAAAATAATAATAATGCAATTTATTTCTTTTAAATATTTTCGGCTTTCCCAAAGCTTCAATATTTAAATGTCTCAGGCTCGAAAATTTCATTAAGTGTAATTTTGTCTTTTATATGTTGTATAACAAGTCATGAAACCTGTAAGGTATACATAAGATTCGATTCACAAGAATCGAACTTTTGAAAGAAGCTGCTTGAGATATGCTAATTTCGGCATACGCGCTTGGTATAAATACCAAGCAGCTGGATGAATAGGAGGTTGAAAAAAAAGTTGATAGATAAGCGAGATGGATCAATATATACAGCAGTTTGCGTTTGCATTACGTTCGGCCGTCCACGACTCGACAGCCAAAACACGTGCCGAAGTTTTTCTAGGCAGAAAAATTATCACCCCTTTTGACAGGCTATTCTTCGTTTCGGGGCAAGCGCCTCAATTTCAACTGGCTGATATTCAGGAGATGCTTCGCGAGGTCAAGCAAGTTAATGACCAGATGCGGAAGCAACAGGAGATGTACTACGATAAAAATCGTAGGGAGGAAAAATTTGAAGTTGGGCAATGGGTTTTAAAAGCCACCCACCCCCTATCTAACGCCAGTAAAGGCATAGTCGAGAAATTTTGCCCGAATTTCTAAGGTCCGTACCAAATAAAAAAGGTAGCAGGCCCAGTGGTTACCTTACAAGAAGGCCAACAGCAAGTTCCCGCAAATATAGACCAGATTAAGAGGTATATAAACCGTGCAGACTGTCCCCTGTTTTCAAATCACGTCCAACCAGGTTCACAAGATTCACAAGATGCTGGACCATCGGGGGTCACCAACGAAGACAGTCCTCCCCCTACTCACGATTCCGGTGATGACCCGCATGAGGGAAGCAGTTCCTCTCCTGCACAGGTACCCCGGTCAGGAGTTAAAAGAAAGACTCCTATGACTTCTCCGTCGTCGGTGCCTGACTCTCAGCCATTCGAACATCCACGCAAGCGAGGGAAGCAGACGCAAAGAAAACGGAAGATCTCAGCCGCCCAACAAGACCCTCCTCCCAAGAGACCTCCTGTCCATCGTCAAGCCGGACCAGCGCCTCAGAACCAACGACCTGCTGCACGAAGGATGCCCACACGGTCAACGAACCCCTTTACTAGGACTGCGACCATCAAGAGAGGTTCCACGGAATGGACAGACTGGTGCAACGAAGTTGCTGCCTTCATGAACAAGTCTTGTATACATTCTCTTATTCTAACTCCCACCCTTTAATAAAATCGGAACCAAATTGGTTTGAAGTTCCCCATTGTATATACTGTGTAAACATTTTGAGGGGAAGGGGAGAGCCACTGAAAAAAAAAACCTCATACTGTTGTTTTATAAATTTTTGAAGGGAACATGTAGTGAATAGAAAAAAATACATACTGCATAATACAATAATTAACTAACTAATGTAATAACTTCACAAAACATAACACATGTTCATTATGAATTATGGGAGAGCAGCTACAAACAGTCAAGAAATGTCATGCTGTGCAATTGTGTTGACACTTTTAACTAAATAGATTTTCTAGGGCGCAGTTGGCCAGCCCAGTATCCGCAACTCTGCAAATCCACTGTGTGTTGGTGTCACCTGGACCCTTCGGGGTTAGTTTTGTAAAATGGGAGTGGCGTTTTTCCCCCACACAACGTGTGGAAGGTTTTTTGGCTTTGCCACCCATTATGTAAAAAGTCAGACAAGCAACCGTTTTCAATTAGTTAACTGAAGCCGTTCAAACCTCAGTTACCGAATTTTTTTTTTCGAGGGAGGCCAGTGTAAGGTATACACAAGATTCGATTCACACGAATCGAACTTTTGAGTAAATGAATTAAAGAAGCTGCTTGAGATATGCTAATTTCGGCATACGCGCTTGGTATAAATACCAAGCAGCTTGATTAAGTGAGGATGTTGTTAAGTGTTGTTGCGAAGCGTGAGGGAGCTACGAGGTAAGCAGCTCCAGGTGTTAACCGGCGCTAGTGCTTAGGGGGCCCAAAGTTTACGTAGCAGAACTGCTGGTTAGACTCTCTAGGTTGTGAGTATGGCAAAGTGTATTTTTATTGAATGCTAATATATATTCCGTACAAGTAGTACGTATGCTTATTGCTGTAAAAGCAAATTCTATATGTGCAACGAATTCAATAAACATTGTTTCATGTATAAACTGTGTTTGTATCAAATTCATTTAGAGTGCCACTTCAAATTATATACACCCAAGTGTGGGTAGAAGTGAGATAACTCTATAAACCTTTTGCACAATATGCACATAATGTCCAACCGTAACCCTGAAGTGTTTTTAAAAAAAAATGCATCGTGTCTCGCAGACAAATTCACGTCATGGCGCATATGCAGGGGATATTTTGCGGCTGCTACTACGGCTTACTGTAGATATTCTACTGCGGCTCCTCATTATTCATCCAAGCAAAGTATCGGGAAGTTTCATGCGAACGTCACTGACGATTTGCACACGAAGATGAGTTTACGATATCAGACAAATCATCGTCATTGTGTTTTCGTCTGATTCGCGTCTTATTATTTCTGCATCAGACAATTTTGTTATCTGCGTGAGTTATGTGCAGCCAACTGCCCAGGGCCCGACTTTGACACAATGAGGCCCTGGGCAAAGCAGACTTTGGGGGCCCCCTTCAAGGACAGATCCAGAGGGGGACATGTCCCCCCTCCTCAGGACCAGATTTCCACATGAACATGTGGGACACTCACCCAGGCCTCCCTTAAATGGGGACCAGAAATTCAAAAAAAATTTCGACCGACAAGTAAAAAATTTGAAGAAAATAATGAATATTAATAAGAAGTGTTAATTAATTAATTTACTTTTTAATGTTAATAAATAAATTCATGAAATTTTCTTTTGAAATTCAAAATAAATCACAGTCTGGAGTTATTACAACTCCCCCCTCCCACCCACCAAAAAAAATTAAACCAGAAACGTTATGGACGTAAGCATGCTTTCACTATAGTGGGTGCACTGCTCCACCCAGGATTTTTTTCTGTATCTGCCACTGCACCCCTTTACTATATTAACCAAAAAACAAATTCTCAAAACTATGTACAACTTTATACTACATTAGGGGGCCCCATAATTTTGGGGGCCCTGGGCAAGTGCCCCACTTGCCCATGCGGAAATCTGGGCCTGCAACTGCCCATAAATAAAAAAAATTAAAAAATTGGAACTTCAGAGCATGTGTCACTAGGATAGAATTTTTGTAATAATAATAATCTTAAATATAAGGTTCCTAGGCTCAGGATTTGTCGTTCAAATAGTTATTTTATGTCGTATCTAATTTTAATTTCTCGGAGGGTTAAAATGATCATAATATAGCAGGACGGTTCACTAAGTGTTTAGTTTCAGCTTCATTTGTCATATCCGCCTTTGAATCTACACCCCAACTTTTCTTTCCTTTTGGATTTTCTACTTTTATTAATCGGGTACATAAATTTGATTTTGGTATATGCGGCTGTCGAGTCCACTAATCCGGTCAATATGTCGCTCTCAAGCGCCGCGACGCTTGTTTAAATATTTTTTACTCGCCTGAGGCAGCCCGTCGATTTTGTGGGGGAGGAACACGTTCCTTCGGTGTTTGAATTGGAAGTGCTTAAGAAATCGTCATTATTTCAGTGTTTCGGAAAACTTCCACGCTGTATGTATATGCTCTTACTTCAAACTTTACAAGTGTCGGCAAAAATTCTTCAACTGCATTATCATTCTTTAAAAAATGTCAGCTAAGCAGTGCATTTTCCAGTACGTCCACTTATCCGAGATTAAGTTAATCATAAATAAAACTCGTATGATAAAAAACTTCAAGCCAGGAAGAATGAATAACGTAAAATTCATGATTCGACAATGAATTTATACTTTAAATTGTTATCAATAAGTAACCAAGTTTTTTAAATTAATCTTTTTGAATTTATATAATCTGGTGAATTTGGAAACGTTGTATCCGCGATAATTTTACTCTTTTCTTCTATGATTATACATGGGCCTGAGACAGCCTAGTGGTAGCGCGTCGGCCTTCTATGCCGAGGGTGCTCGGATCGAATCCCAACAAGCGCCATTCAATACCCCAGTGTCTACGCCAGATAGGGGCGCGCTCAATCTGTGGCCTGGAAAGTTCCTCTATGATGTCAGAGAGGGTGGGAGGGGGTACGATAACCCAGATGTCGACTCTGGGGTGCTCGTTCAAAATGGAGTTGGCACTTGTCTAAATCGGATTTCTACCCTTGTGGTGCCATTATAAACCGGAGTCGCACTCCTCGGCCCTCTATGGACCTGGTCAGGACTACTTCCGGCCAGGGGGCACCGGAAATATCAGTCTTTATGACCGCCTCTGAGGAGAGGGGAAGAAATCCGACGCCTTACATTCTCCCCCACCGAAATAATAGCCTACGAAAATAAAAAGGTTTTTTTCTACTCAACAGACTCAAGTGTTCGCCGCACGTTTACTTTTCATTTAATTTTTTCGACGATGCGATGCTGATTTACTTAATCCATCAAGCGCATTTTTTTCCATACTTTTCAGCGGACGAGCGTCGTATCGTTTGCATTGTGCATGACGTAACAGATATCGATCCCGTCCCCCAATCTGTTTGCGTCCAAGTCAGCGTCCCGACAGCGAGACCAGGCCAGGGGAGCGAGGGAATCTCAAGCAGCGACATCCTGCCTTAATAAGGTTTTCAAAAATACGCGATACCGGTGGAAAAAGAAGAAATTTAAGCTTCCCACAAATTGCGAGATAAAAGTTGTAGTTGTGAATTCCTTTCTACTTCACCTAAATGTATCATTTCGTTTGTATCTTATTTTATACGGAATATCCTCCCCTTATCCACATTTAGTTTGCATAGGTCATCTCAAAAGTATTCCTTTAAAATTTTTACAAAGCGATTATTTTTTTTTCAATAGTATCACAAAGCGAGTCGAACTGTAAGTTCAAAATAATATTCTTAAAGTTGAGAAATGTCTCTGAAGGAGTTAGTATTTTCCTTCTTAACAATATGGTTTCTGCAAAATAAATTTCCTAACTGATGCCTCCTTATTCTTATGAATTTTAGATACACTCATGTTTTCGCGTACGACAAAGACTAGATTTTACTTGATTAAGACACAAAATGTAAGCTGCCCAACAAATTCATATAAACTTGCTTCAAATACCAATCAAATTTCGTCTTATAATCTGAAAACGTCACTTCCAAAGGTTCCCTTTGCGATTACCGGCGCCACTCTCAGAGTGAAAGGAGATGATGCCATTTGTTGTCTAAATACCTTGAAAGACCCAGTAAAGAATCCATTATTCGAGAGACGAGACTTAGTGTCTTTTATAAGGTTTCAAGAGTTGAGTTCAAAATGAAAATGATATATTTCAGACATAAAAAATGGAGAAGATATCTAATACAAAAGTAATATTAGAAGCTCCATGCATCACATATTACTCTGACAGCACATTACAAAAAAATTTATCTAATAAAATAATGCTAGCTAAATCAGTTTAGAGTAATTAAAAAAGAGGAATAAGAGAGAAAATGAACTCGATGTAAAGCCATAAAATTTTTATTTATATATTATTACATATATATATATATATATATATATAAATGAACTTAGTTGTGCCAGCCACAATACAATATAATTAGGCTAAAGTGCCAAAACATTTACTTATATTAACAACGAACATTAAAACAAATTACTTTCAAGTAAGGCGCTGAATGCTGCACTTTTATTGAAAAAAAATATATATTAGACAAAGTTGTAAGTGAAAAACCTGTAGAAGCACTAAACCACTACAGCCAGGAACCAAAGACATGAAAGGATAAGTGAAAAATATGAATAGAAATGTGAAAAATAGGCTTTCAGACAGTATCTTGTCTTCAGCGGTGCCAATGCTGTCTAAAAACCAATAGATTGTTTCTAATGAGTATGATATGAGCAATAAACATACTTAGACACCGTTAAATCCATATGAAACAGAAGAATTGAAAACATACTTAGACACCGTACAATCCATATGAAACAGAAGGAGGACCACTGATTATTCCTTCTTCTGTTTCATATGGATTGTACGGTGTCTAAGTATGTTTATTCCTCATAGCATACTTATTAGAAAGAATCCATTGGTTTTAGACAGTATTGGCACCGCTGAAGACAAGGTACTGTCTAAAAACGTATTTTTCACATTTCTATTCATATTTTTCACTTATCTTTTCAAGTCTTTGGTTCCTGGCTGTAGTGGTTTAGTACTTATACAGGTTTTTCACTTAGAACTTTGTCTAATATATATATATATATATATATATATATATATATATATATACACTGCTGGCCACTGTAAATGCAACACCCTGAAGGAAACATGCAAATATCATGAAATTTACAACATGCATTAGCGGAGGTGAGATATGCAAATGATTAGAATTTCAGCGCAGACGCACATCACGCGCGCCTATGGCGCCACTTTAAAGTGCTATTTAAGGCTTGGAGATTTCGACGATTTCAAGTTCGGCAATTGTGTTTTTCTTGTGGTTTTTTCAAAAAAACGATCAATTATGCCTCGTCGAAAACAGCGATCATCTTTTGATCAAGTATCCGAGTTCGACAGAGGAAGGATAGTGGCCTACCGAGATTGTGGATTTTCTTTCAGGGAAATCGGTAGTCGTGTTGGACGAAACCAAACAACTGTAATGCGGATTTGTGATTGTTGGATGCAGGAGGGTACGACGGACCGGCGTGTTCGATCGCATCCACCGCAGCGCACCACTTCACGTGATGACAGGCAAATTGTGCGCATGGCAGTGACGGATCCCTCAGTCACATCACGAACCATAGCACAGCACATGCAGTCTGTAACGCATCATCCAGTGTCTGCGCGTACCATTCGACGCCGTTTACAGCAGAGTGGTCTGTCCGCAAGACGTCCATTGCTTTGTCTAACCTTGACGCAGAACCACAGACGTCTCCGCCGCCAATGGTGCGATGACAGAAGGATGTGGACGGCAGAATGGAATGAAATTGTCTTTACTGGCGAGTCACGCTTCTGTCTGCAACACCACGATGGTCGCATTCGAGTCTGGAGACACCGTGAATAGAGGATGCTGAACAGCTGCGTTATGCACCGCCACACTGGTCCTGCACCGTGTATTATGGTATGGGGCAGTATTGGATATCACTCTCGCACATCTCTAGTACGCATTGCCGGTACTTTAAACAGCCAGCGCTACATCTCCGAGGTGTTGGAGCCAGTTGTCCTTCCTTACCTTCAGGGCTTGCCCACAGCCATATTTCAACAGGATTATGCGAGACCACACGTGGCACACATTGTCCAACGGTTCTTCGTCAATCGCCAGATTGAATTGCTTCCCTGGCCGCCTCGCTCTCCGGATCTTTCGCCGATAGAAAACATGTTGTCCATGGTTGCTCTACGATTGACCCAGATTCCATCCCCAGTTGCCACAGCAGATCAACTTTGGCGACGTGTGGAAGCTGCTTGGTCTGCTGTACCCCAAGAACTCATCAAAGTCTCTTTGAATCAATGCGAGGCGTGTGGCAGCGGTGATCTCCAACAATGGCGGCTACTCTGGCTACTGATTTTGGCAGGAACCACACTTCACAGAAGTCTATAAATTTAATCATTTGATACTTGGTCAACATGTTATCTACAAAATAAATTTTGTTGTGATATCTCTTGTCTTTCTTGGTGTTGCAATTTGGGTGGCCAGCAGTGTATATACCGGGTGGCCATAATTAAACTGACAGTGCTCACAGTGTTCTGTAGCGCGATCTATTTGCGAGAATGACGCCACATTTTGTAGGAAGATTAAACAAGACGGGGGACGAAGGATTCCGCGAAAAAATAAATTAGTTCCAAAAGTCACCGCTAGGGGAATATTTGGCGCTGTGTAATAGAAAATAGAGTGTTAACAAATGCAAATTAATGAAAATGATTTTCCCCAGGCATTGTCTTTGCTGAAGTGCCGGAATGACAAAGCTGTTCAACATGTGGCGATATTTGTCTCCGGTAAAAGAACAGGTTTCCGGTCCTGTCGGGGTAATGTTCTCATAGAAGAATGGATCTACGATAAATTCCGCTGTGAACCCACACCAAACAGTTACCTTTGGTGAATGTAAGGGAATTTATGTGACTGTATGTGGTGATTTGTCATCCCAAATTCGGCAGTTCTGGGTATTCACAGTTCCATGCAGGTAAAAGTGGGCCTCGTCTGCCCATAAGATTTTCCACGGCCAAGCATCATCCACCTCCATTCTGGCAAGAAAGGTGAGAGCAAAAGTAAATCGCGTATCATGGTCGGGGTACAGTAACTCCTGTACGCGGCTGATCTTTTACGGATGGAAGTTGATAATCTTTCGTAAGATTTTCCATACCGTACTGTAAGGCATATCCATATTCCGAGCTAATCCACGAGCGCTAGAGGTGGCAGCAATATTGTCTGGTCCTCTGTCGACAATCGCCGTGGCAACTGCTTCGATTGTATCCTGTGGTACAGGTTTTCGTCCTCTGCCTGACTGAACCTTCAGAAAACCTGTTTTCTCAAACGTCGCAACCATTGCTTTTAGCCCATTAACTGACACAGGACCGTTACCTTTACGCATTTTTTGTGCGTTCTAAAAGCACGAAGAGCGGCTGACGCGTTGCACTAGTTGAGGTAAAAGAATTTGACCAGTAACGCACGCTCGACTAAAGAAGGAGACATTGCACATAAACGTTCAATCCGATTGATTCGAAACGTAACACATTGCCTTTTAAAACCCAAGCAGCTGGCACTGTGCCAATGGATGTAACGTGAAATTTGAATAAAGAACTTCTTCTTCTGCTCAGCGTACGTGATATTGCAGATCACGAGACTTTATCGGTGTTTATGTAGAATTTACGCTTTTTTAAAAGTGTTGCCATATTGCACTTGAACTAAATAAGAAAATGTGCATAATAAAAGGTAATTTTATTCCGTATTAATTTGCATTTGTCAACACTCTATTTTTTATTACACAGCGCCAAATATTCCCCTAGCGGTGACTTTTGGAACTAATTTATTTTTTCGCGGAATCCTTCGTCCCCCGTCTTGTTTAATCTTCCTACAAAATGTGGCGTCATTCTCGCAAATAGATCGTGCTACAGAACACTGTGAGCACTGTCAGTTTAATTATGGCCACCCGGTATATATATATATACATATATATATATACATTTCATCATTTACAGAACACAGCAGATCTATAAAAAAGCAGTTTAGACTTAAAAATTATAATTTCATAGTAGGTAAAAACGAAAACCAGATGTATTTACATAAGTCTCATTTCACGACATTCTTTACTGTAAACAAACAGGTATCATGAAACCACCGTTATTTCTTTGAGGAGCAATAGATAATGCTAAAAGTGATAGATTTTTATTTTACTCTTTGGTGCGTCATATATCACATCAAGTATCGTAGGTCATGACCGATATCGCGTCGATACATCAAAAAACATTTCAAAAGAAATGATGTCATAAAACACAACATTAATTTAAAAACATAATTAGATGCGATATAACTTATTAAACGATAAACCACGTCAAACCAGAGTGCGAATTCGATTTTCAAGGACATTTTCCCTGCGGTGGGACAAAAATATTTCTTTGCACGAAAATATCATACGATCGAAGAGTTGGCTACATCCCTGAATGGCTAAAAATATGTCCTTTCCACCTGCTTTCTAGACATAAACCTTACTTTCATACACTACAGACGGTTTTTTTTAAATTACCTACTCTGGAAAGTCTTTTCTTACATAGTGCAGACGAAAGGTTTATCTCTTGTGCAGGTACGGATATGTATAATTAAATAACATTGTTCAGAAAATCTTTTCTCTTACAGTGAGGACGAAAGATCTCTCCTGTACGGGTACGAACGCTTTTTTAAATGTCCGAGTTCAGAAAATCTTTACTCACGTACAGTGCAATCGAAAGGTTTCTGTCCTGTAAAGCTATAAATGTTTCTTATAAACTATCCAGCTCAGTAAACTTTTTCTCACATACAATGAGAGCGAAATATCTTCTGCATGGATACGGAGATGTGTTTTCAAATCCCTGTGTACAGAATATTTTTTAATAAACACATATGTATTTAAATAACCCTGTAAAGAAAATCATCTCTCCGATACAGAACAGGCGAAAGGTTTCTACCCTGTGTGGGTAAGGAAATGTCTTTTTAAATCACACTGTCGACAAAATCTTAATCCACATACAATGAAGGCGAAAGGTTTCTCTCCTGTATGGGTGCGGAGATGGTTTTTTTTAAATTGCATAGAAAATCTTTTCTCACATACGGTGCAGGATAAAGGTTTCTCTGCAATGTGGCTGCGGAGATGTCCATTTAAATCACCCCGTCCAGAATTTCTTTTCTAGCACAAAGTGCAGGCGAAAGATTTCTGTCCTGTGTGGGTGCAAAGGTGTCTTTCTAAATGATCCTGTCGAGAAAATCTATTCTCACATACCGTGCAGGCGAAAGGTTTCTGTCCTGTGTGGGAGCGGAAGTGAAATTTAAAATAACTCATGTGAGAAAATCTTTCGCCATATACAGTGCAAGCAAACGGTTTCTCGCCTGTGTGGCAGCAGATATGTGCTATTAAATGACTCCGTTGAGAAAATCTTTTCCCACATACAGTGCAATCGAAAGGCTTCTCTCCTGTGTGAGTGAGATCTGTATTAAAATAACTCTGTACAGAAAATCATCTCTCCCATACAGAGCAGGTGAAATGTTTCTATCCTGTGTGGGTGCGGAGATGTTCGTTTAAATATCCCTGTTCAGAATATCTTTTCTCACATAAAGTGCGGGCGAAAGGATTCTATCCTGTGTGGGTACGGAGATGTCTATTTAAATGACCCCGTTCAGAATATCTTTTCTCACATACAGTGCAGGGGAAAGGTTTCTCGCCTGTGTGGGTGCGGAGATGTCTGTTTAAATCAGATAATTCAGAAAACCTTTTTTCACATACAGTACAGGTGAACGGTTTCTCTCCTGTGTGGGTGCGGAGATGTATCTTTAAATTACCCTGTTCGGAAAAAGATTTCTCACATACAGTGCAGGCGAATGGTTTCTCTCCTGTGTGGGTGCGAAGGTGTCTTATTAAATTAGCCTGTCTAGAAAATCTTTTCTCACATACAGTGCAAGGGAAAGGTTTCTCTCCTGTGTGGGTGCGGAGATGTATTTTTAAATCATTCTGTACAGAAAACCTTTTCTCACATACATCGCAGGCGAAGGGTTTCTCTCCTGTGTGGTAGCGCTGATGTGTTTCTAAATGTTCCTGTCGAGAAAACCTTTTCCCACATACAGTGCAGGGGAAAGGTTTCTCTCCTGTGTGGGTGCGAAGATGTCTTATTAAAAGACACTGACGTAAAAATCTTTTCTTACATACAGTGCAGGCGAAAGGTTTCTCTCCTGTGTGTGTGCGAAGATGTGAAAATAAATTACTCTGTTGGGAAAATCTTTTTTCACAGACGGTACAGGGGAATGGTTTCTCTCCTGTGTGGGTACGAAGATGTCTCCTTAAATGATACTGACGTAAAAACCTTTTCTTACATACAGTGCATGCGAAAAGTTCATCTCCTGTGTGGGTAGAGAGATTATTGTCAGTAATGTGGTACGAATGATTCGTATTTAAGGCAACCAACTGGGAAGATCCTTCAAATACATTACATTTGAAATTTTCTTCGATGCGAGGAGGAATCTGCGCATTGGAACTTTTTACAGTCATACTTATTTTACATGTGTTACACGGAGTGCATTCAACTTCGCCTTCATTAGTGTTCTGCTCGCAGGAATGGCATTCGTTGGAAAGTCCTTTTACACAGGAAATTTACATTTACTCTCCTGTCATGCCGACGTTTCTTTACACGATGATCAGTAAACTTGAACTGCAACCCATCTGTACCTAACACCTACAAACAGAGGAGAAAGAAATTTAATGTCACATATATGAACACTCTACCATTATACTTTAAACCACATTCTCAAGTCTAAATTGTCAATGCAATGTTTTCTAAAGACCTGGTGAAGCTTGTTTCGTATTTTTCACGTTAACGAACAGTAAAGTATAAAAGAATGTGTTTGCATAGGAAATTAGAGATATACAAACTGTTAGAAATAATGTTCTGGATTAATCAAACTACTAAACATTTTTTGCAATTAGGTTACTAGTTTCTCTAGCATCCTTATTCTTTTGTCCTGGTAGATCATAAGGACGTGGAGAGATTTCATATGTTGCGGTTTGTAGGGATCTTAACAAAACTACTGATATTAGCCCGATTAACAATGGATAAGCAACATTAATATTTTTTCCTTTATATTCTTTTTACTTGTCCGTAATTCAAAATAATTTTATAATTATTTATTAAGTTTAATGCTCCGAGAAATTCCAGAGATTAACACGTGATTAAAAAGCTCGGTTATCATCAGATTAAAAAGCTTATAAGTTTATTAAAATATAGAACATAGAATTGACAATGGTATAAATTCTTCAAGTCTCTTTCCGTTCATCTACCGTACAATAAATTATTTTATGTGATTCCTGAAATAATCTGAATCAAACAGTTATCTGTGGGCCTCTTGTAGTATACGAGATATACATGAGGAATACACGACTAATGAGGTCTTTTCCAGACCAACAAACTTTAAATATTGTATTACGAGACTGAAAACACGTCATAAAAATTCTAAAGAAAATAAATCTACACAGCAGTCATGCATTGCTCCTTAAAAAATTATATAAATTTAAAATTTTCATGTTCAGAAATAACAATTCGGAACTGCTTACTGATGGCTAAAACTTTTTTAATCCTGTTACTATCTCTCACGCAGTTCAATTTTGTAACTTCTTTAGACTCACCGGATTGTAAATAAAACATGCCAAATAAATGAGGAGCACGACTCGAGACTCAACCAGTCACACACTGATTTGACAAAGCTTGGTATTATAGTAAAGAAAATGAATTTCACAGTCTTAAGTCTGCTGTGTATTAACCCTATTGGATTCGGTCAGTTCCATGTTAAACTATGGAGAAAATGTGTCCAAGGATTACCGACTTGAAAACATTTTTTTATTGTACTCAGTAATAGAGTAAAATAACACACCTTGGGGCATATTTCGTTTTTAAAAATAAACAAATAAGATTTTAAAATTTAAATGATTCAGGGGAAAAAATCTGGTATAGTGCGTTTGAAACGCTCATAAAATTCTTTTAGTGGATGAAATTTATAAAATGAATCTTCTTGGAAGGTGCAGAAAAGTTCGGGTTATCTGAAAATACCATTTTTATTGGATGATCCGCATTTATGTAATTGTCAATAGTAGACTCATTATCTCCATGCGTTAACGGTGAGTTGAGCGAATCCAATAGGGTTAGTACACAGCAGCCTTAAAAGTAAACATATTTACACTTCAGTAGAAAAATATTACATAACGTATGTTTCTAATTAAAATTTTGGTTGAAGTACAATACACAAATACATACCGATGTGATATCGGATACGTAGGGCAGTAAAAATTTCACGGAGGTAAACTCTGAATTGAAGGTAACTGTTTCATGACGTACGGAAGGGTGTTTGTTTATAAAAGTGATTTTCTTCATAATGAAATGTCGTCTTTACCGCTTCGTAATAAATAATTGATAACAATTGTTTTAACACTTTATTTGTGCATTTCAAAGATATTTTTTATTGTAAATCTTTATTTTTCAGAATAAAAAAAGTTTTCAAGCGGAAGCGGTGAGGAATTGCTACAAGTGTAATATAATTTTTAAAAAGTTTAAAAAAAAAAATAGGTATTTTTGTATACTTTATTTTTAAAAATATATTCCAATTTTCCCATTTCTTATTTTTATGAATATTTTAAAATTTATTTATACATCAATTTATTTATTTATTTATTTATTTTTTTTTGGGGGGGGGTATATATTTTTAAGTATAAAGAATTTATGTATTTTCAGTAATGTTCCATTTTTTATTAATGTAGGATTACGTTCTTCCTTAACGGTCCTTCGGAAAGCAAAATTTCAGACATTAAAACCGTCCGTTGTCACGAGTCATAATTTTGGCAGCGCGCCAAATCCAGTCTGTATTGCTGAGGCAAGCAGTAAACAGTTAAAAAGAAAAGTACCAAAATACGTCAAAATTTTGACATATATATATATATATATATATATATATATATATATATACATACGCACGTATATGTAGATACATATATACATACAAAAGAGATAAGGAACGATAAGTATTCCTACGTTAATAACCCGAGGTAGTTTCGTTAGAAGAGTCTACCTGAATTTATTTTTAAATTACGTTTCTGCATTTCTGTATTTACAAAACTTTGAAAATAATTTTATATATCCTAATTTCGGCACGTCTGTCTAATTTTTGATAAATTTTAAAAATTTCCTCTATTTTGCGGAAGTGAATATACAAGGTTATAAAAGCTTCCAATAGTATCTATGTACAGTGGAATCTCGATCTATCGTTTTTCAAGGGACCGATTGAAATGAACGATAAATGCGGGAAAACGATAGATGCGAAACATAACAAAGCAATATGATCGTTGGGACTGGATAAAATGAACGACACATATAGGAAAATTATGATTCGGGAAACGATTGATCGAGATTCCACTAAATATAAAAATGGTTGTATGTATGTGTGTTTGTTCCAGCATCACCCTGGAATGCCAGGAGCAGTTTCAACCAAACTTGGTACACTTATAACTTACAATATGAGAAAAAATACTGGAGTGGCTTAGGGGTAAGACAACGCTAGCACCCCCAGGGGGGGGGGGAGAGACATGTAAAGATAATTTTCTCGAATAAATTGTCGAATCCATAGCTTTTGGGGTCACTGAGATGAATAGTGACACTCCCGATGCCGTTTAAATGCAATTTCACCTCCCCCCCTCCCCAATCAACATTTGGGAAAGGGGGAAGAAGTGAAAAATCTCTCTCTCCTTCTCTGACTGTCTCTATAAATCACCGCCAAAGATTGAAGAAGCATCTCGACCTTTGTTTTGGAAACATAACAAAGCAATATGATCGTTGGGACTGTATAAAATGAACGACACATATGGAAAAACGATGGATCCGAAAACGATCGATCGAGATTCCACTGTATATAAAACAGATAATGCACAGACCTAATCGCTGGACCTAAAGAGCTGAAATTTTGTATGGCGATTCTTCTTATAGTGTAGAAGTGCACTAAGAAACATTTTTGAAAAATTCTTAGATCTTTTTAAATTAAATTTTTAAGCCGTTTTTGTAACTTTTTTTAAATTTGCACTTAAAATAATAACCTCAGGGTTATAAAATTTATATAAAATGCAAAAGCATGCATTGAGAGCATGCCTCGACGTCTCGAAGCCGTAATTTCGGCAAAGGGTGGCATTACAAAATATTAAGCGTTTTACCAAATTTTTTCCCAAATGACTGTTTAAGATAAAATAAATACATATTAATAACAAAATGCTCTTTTCATGTTCTAAATTAAACACTCTACGCAACTAAAATAAATTACATTATCTCTAACCCTCCATTTTTAATCATTTTTGCAAATAACTATGGAGTTGTCTAATTTTCAAGGTGTCCCTAATAATTTGGCAACCCACTGTATATACAATGTGTATTAATGCAAAATGAAAACTTACCAGCCTATATTTTCGTGTTTTGGGCTAAGTTATATTTCACATTAATAGTTTAAAATAATTCTTTAATAATAACTTTTTTTCCATGTAGAAATATAATACATTTCATACATAATTACAGAGCAACAAGGCTAAAGCACTTGAAAAAAATAAAGTGCACAAGAATTTTCAAAACTGTATTTTTGATTCTTTTACTGCAATTACTTTCTGTTAAATGAATATATTTTACCCCAAGGAGAGGAGGTAAGATACTTAAATCCTAAAACCGAACAAATATCAATTTGACTGACACTGATCTTGAGGGACAAGACTAAAGATTAGAAGATTACCAAAGAAATGAACTGCAAGAATGCAGACATAAATTTTGCCAGTACAAAATAATCTACTAAGAATTTAGAGAGAAGGAAATTAAAACCTACTTCTAAACTGATCTGAGTACAATTTTTACAATAAAAACTTTTTATAAACCATATCAAGGCTATAATAAATTTCATATAATGGAGATTTTTATATCTTAAAAAGTTTCTAACCAATGATCTGGACAGGGATTTAAAAATAAATTTTTTTTTTTTAAAAATCAAAACAATTGGATTTTTTTTATCACGATTTTTTTAAATTTTAATTTTATGTGATATAAACTATTATATATACCATAGATTTAAAATTATATACTATACTACTATATAACTAATGCATAAATAGGAAGTAAACATTTTCAAATTCAAACATTGCTTATTATTGTCAAAAAAAATTTCAATAATTTAAAAACATAAAATGAAATATAAGAAAAACAACCAATAACAAAATGATTTCAAACTAAAAATCAAAAGAGAAAATAATTAGTTTTATTTTGATATCTAGAATTATCAAAATATTTAACATTTTTTTTGTTTTATTTAAAGATTTATACATAATGTTTAAAGCTTGGTCTTTTTCATTTATTGTTAAACATTCTACTTCATAATTAGTATCAAAGAGTACTTAGGATTGGTTCTCTGACTAATTCTCAGAGACAAATCTGGCCAATCAAGATAAAGTAAGTGTATTACCACTGTGACATGACTGATAAGTAACGTAGACCAATAAACACAGTGGAAAATTTTCCAAGAAGCAAATGAGTTATACAGGGAGTAAGTTGAATTACATTAATAAAGATGTTAGATATAAATGTGAAAGAGTGGAGACTTTTATGTATATTTAAATTTCATGCCCTGAGGAAAATATACATAAAATGTTCAAAGTAATGCATGAAATAATTTTTTTGATTAAAATCAATTTTTTTTGCCAAGTTTCGGGCAAGTACATCCTTTATGGGAAAAATTTGAATATTTATTTAGTTTTACGTATCAGTTTTACATGGAATTAACAGTGTATTTGGATTTCAATGTATATTAAGAAATTTAATGCACATAAATAATGGTTTAATAACTTTGATAAGGTTTAGACGATTTAAAAATTTTAATATATTTTAAGTATCAAATTAAATTAAAATAACTCAAAACAGATTAATGTTAGAAAATTCTCTGGATATTTTTATGGCCTCATATTTGATAATATTTTTAAAACTGGCTCCTTTGTTTATGTTCTTCTGCTCTTGGGTTGAAATTTTTATAATAAATGTTTTTATTATTCAGTTTAATGGTTTAATAGGCTGCAAACTTTAACCAGCTAAGCTTAGTGATTATTTCTGAGCAATATCACTTTGTTCTTTTCACTTTCAACTAAATGAATTTCTATGACGATAATTTAGATGTTTTCAGCCTACAAAATTGTAAATTAGGTTCACTTAATGAATTATACATTCAGCCAATGAAAAACAATTTAAATTCTCTTCAAAACATATCATTTTCTTCCTCTTCAATGAGTACAAAAGGAAGAATAGAGCTTATCACTAATTATTCATATCTAGATTATGGGTATTATGCCACGGCAGAGTGCATCTGGTAAATCAGTTCACTTTGGTCAGTATTTTGTAATTCTAATTCTTTAAGATGAAGATTCATAATTTATGCTTTTAGTTAACTTCGTACTTTTCTAAAAGAGTTTTAATCCTGTTCTCAGTTTTATAAATTGATTTATGTATGTTGAAATATTTAAAATTTAAATTTTTGTTCAAAAAATTACAATTTTAAAATAAAAATTGGCGGCTCTATCTACTCAAAAGAGCCCTCAGAAGAGCCACCTTAATGATCTATGTCACAAGGGTTGCCGTAATGACAAGCTGTCCGGTTCAGAAGGGTCAAATGTCAATACATATTTTTTTTCCTGTTGTATAGGTGACCACTTGTCAGTTCTTAGATTCTTTTCATGCTTCCAAGTTTTTGCATGTGTTCTTAGTAATTGTATGATTTTCAAATCTGATTTTCTTTAGTTTGTATATTTTACTTCAGCAATATAGCATATTTATACATTTATATATATAGAATAATACATATTTATATTAAATTAAAATAGATTCCTTTAATTTTTTGCAAAAATATTTTGAACGTGTCATTATTTTTTTAACCTGATTTTCTTAATTTTATATATTTTATTTTATTTTAGTTTAATTTATTTATACATAGCATATTCATACATATATACAGCATAATATAGTAATATATAATATATTTATATTACAATAAAACAGATTAAATTACATTGTTAAATTTGAATTTATTTTTGACTCTATTTGAAATGATTAGGTTTGTCAATTGAATTTCAATGATTAACATGTGAAGAGTACTCTTCTGTCCTATAATCCTGAGAGCAATTTCAAGTTCTATCTTATAGAGTACCTTTTTATGAAGTCTTGAGGGATTAGGGGAGTGTGTAATTTTAATGCAATTTTTGAAATTGTTAGGGTGCAAAATTGGGATGAGTGGAGGGTACGTCCAAATGACAAGGTTTCCTTAAAAAAAAAATCAGTATTTTTAGACATAACTATTTTATTTAAAAAGAGCAATATTTTAATTTGTAGTTCGTTAGAAGTAACTTTAATGCTATGGTTCGTTTTAAATTTTAACAAGGCAGCCTGCTTTAGTTCTAAGTGTAGTTGTAGGTTGGGGTCAATGATGCACAAAAATATGGAAACAACATTTCTGAGATGAGTCTGAGACCATAACTACATAAGCAAAAAAATTTCCAGCCATTTTACTAGAAGAACGACGTATTCACAAATTAGACCTTAATTTTATATTAAAAAATCATCAACAGATAATTTACAAGCAAGTTTTATTTATCAGCAAATTTCTTTATATTCTTATTTTATTGAAAAAGGTAAAAAAATAAGCTGTGTTGAATGTTATCGACGATAAGTGACGAGTAGCACTAAGGATGGAGTTTAAGAACCAGTCCTACCCACTTACCATACATAGGGCTGGGGTAAACAAAATTGGTCCCAAGGTTGGCATGAAAAATTTGGCTTGACGAAGTTGTTGCACAGATAAAGAAGCTGTTCCGTTTTATTTATTTTTTCATTACTTAATGAACTTTTATGTGTCGTTATATTGAAGTATTTACATACTAATTTTCTTAGTTA
The DNA here is from genome assembly GCA_907164885.2 of Dolomedes plantarius. Classification (NCBI taxonomy): domain Eukaryota; kingdom Metazoa; phylum Arthropoda; class Arachnida; order Araneae; family Dolomedidae; genus Dolomedes; species Dolomedes plantarius. The sequence goes on from OU015503.1 coordinate 109,358,855, forward strand.
TCTTTATTTCTTTCTTTAAATAAAATTCTTATATTTTAAATATATTGTTTTGATACAACAGTTTTTACAACATATGCTACAACATGTTTTTAAAATATTAAAAATTTTACCTACCTTTTGAAACCGATCACTACATTTTGGACAATTTGCAAATATTTAGACTATTTTAAATATTTATTTTAGATTAACACTATATTCAAAACTTTTTTACAGAAATATTCTAATTTTGTTTTACAGCTACTTACTGTTGAATTTTCATACAAAGTGTTGATTGTCAGTCCAGAAGTTAAAAACAGTAAGAAATAATATTTTCCTAAATTTCTTATAAGGAGAACTCCACTTGGCAGACTTTGACAACATTTTCCCAAATGGCTCAAGATATGGAACACTTCCCCAAATATTTTTTTGTTTTACCACAGTTATTAACTTTTCAAAAACATTTGTATAACTCAATGGTCTTCAAACATTGTCAATTTAAGGAACCTTAATGAGTATAACATTATTTTGCGGAATCCAGGATCATAAACAATAGAATATTCACAATCTAGGTAGTACATATAAAGAAATACGATTTAACGTAGATATGGATGATTCAATTGCAAATGTCTTTCTAGTTTGGCTGGATTTAAACTACTGTTGCTAACAACTTTTTTGCATTTAACACATGATCCATTCGGTTCATCTTTATTTCCTGTCCATGTAAACCCAAATGCTAAATAGTTTCCATCATATTTCCTCCTTTTTCATACTCTCTTCTGATAATTTACTTTTCTTCCTATCAGGAAAATGTTCTTAGGCTTCAGAAGATAAATTAGAAGCACTTATAGGTGTTTCTATATGTTGAGCATGTTGGTCATAAGGCAAATTACAAAATAATACTATTTATTTACATTGCCACATAAAAGTTAAACAAATTATTTACAGTAAACCATATTTATGTGTGCCGTTATCGTTAATAAATGGGAGAGAAAGAATATATAAAAATCGCAATAATTTTTGAAGTCAAAAAGAAAGTTGAGTAGTTCCTGTCCCTGCTCTGCTGAACGATGATATGCCATTACAACTATTCCCCCCCTCAAGTGAGATACTTTGACAAAAATGTATCTCACTGACAATGTACTGGCAAACGAATTTCACGTCTACTTTTTGTCAGTTTGGTTGAGGAAGCAATGGGTAACTGTGCAAATCTGATCCTTTTTTTAATTATTCTGCTGGTTTGCCAACGTTACTTTTCCTAAGATCTGATGTAATATCACTTTCAGAAGAATTGTAAGAAAAGCATTGTTTAAGTTTGTGCATTGAAATATTAACATTTTTATTCTTTATGAGAAGAGTGTAAATTTTATCAGATCACTGTGTAACCTGATACGGAAAATGATATGGAGGTTGCAGGCTCTGACGAATGCTGATATGCCACCACACACTATTGTTCTTTATTGTTGTGGCTGTGGATGTATTGTTATCATTTCCTTTTAATTGTCCAGTTCTTAAGCATAAATCCAACTGCAGTGGGATTATTAAAATTATATAAATTTTATAATTTTAAATTCTATTGATCTACTGAAAACTACATAACATGGCTGAACATGCTGATATTTATCAGTTTAATGGTTTAGGTATTGTGTTAGTATTTTCCTCCACTCACAGAAAAATAGCGTAAAATGCAGAAATCATAAATATCATTTTCAACATCTTAAGAAAACAGTTCTGTCATACAATACAGGGGAAAATACCAGTATATAAAACTTACTTTAACAGCTGGGGTTTTTGTTTTTCTACCACCAAGATCAATGTTATATCCGTTCGGAATCGATTTTTAAAATGTGCGGAAGTTTCTCGCCAAGGGCACCACCTTATTACATTTAATTATTAAGTGTATCGAGAATTAAATGCAATACACAACACGAACTACACTCTTATAGTATACCGTTGCCACTAACTGATAAATAATGGAGATTAAAAACTGCTATTTGAGATAACTGTTATTAAAGTCAGTTATACACCTGTGATTAAAAACTGTTATTTGATATAAATGTTATTAAAGTCTGTTATACATCTATGATTAAAAACTGTTATTTGATACCAAAGTGAAATTCCTGCTCAATTAGCAGTCCTAAAGTAAGAAACTTGCTTGGAAATTTCATAGAGGTATTAACTCTATTCAGAACCCTATACTTTCTTCGTACAGTATCCAGTCGTCTGCAAAGTGACCCAGGTTCCTGCTTTACCGGCCAGATGATGCTCTCCCTCCATAAAGAATAGTCGGAGATAACTGTTGTTGGAATTATTTGTTGAGAATTTGTCAGCTTTTCATACAGCCGTATTGTTGGAAACGAACTTTTTTTTGTTTTGTTTGTTTCCATCTTATACTGAGTCTCTCCCTCTCTCTCTCCCCGTAGCGGGGTCGCTTCTACAATCCCCCCTCCACAAACTACCCTTTGTTATCTGGATCGCTTGGACACTGTCCTGCATGCCTTGCTGATGGAACCGTCATTGTCAAAGTCCCTCGCAATGTGCGAGCATCGATCCTTTCCCTCCAATGGAAGCCTGCCGTCTTCACCTCGTCGCTGTTTTACGGAGGAGTTAAGCTGGCGTTCCTGCTGTTCAACATGGAAAGCAAAGTGTCCAATTGAAGAAACATACTTCGATTATAACATCTTACGGTCGGAGGTAAAGCGAGTGACTTCGAGCCCCGCTAGGTACTCTGTCAATAACACGAGTTTGACTTTTACATAGCAGTCCGTTAGCGTAAGCGTAAAAGTATTGAAATACAGTGGAGTCCCGATAATCCGAACTTTGGTAATCCGAAAATCCGGTTAATCCGAAACCCAAAATCAAATATAACTAAGGTTACAATGAAGCCACAATGATACTAAGTAAAATATATTTCTGAAAATTACAAGAAAATTCAAAGTTAGACAATGTACTGAACTAATTATTACTGAGCAACATTGGTTTGAAAAAAAATCTGTTACTTTTTTTTGTCGAAGAGAAGAATACCTCTCCCTAGAAGCCAAATTACGCCAACAACAGTCAGAAAAATGGTGTCCGCTGGGGTCGCGGTAGAATGTTGCTCTATCTAGCGTAGCTCTACATCAAATGAAGCCGCGGCGTCTAAATGGGATGTCCTCTGCTCGCTGTCACCATCTGCTTCACTTTCACTCTCGTCTGAGACGTTGACAGGTTTTTTCAAAACCATTTCAACAATCTGCTGATCGTCTAAAATCCAACTGTTGAGCACTGTGACGCATTGTTAAAACAACTTACACTCTTCTGTACTGTACTAGGCAGCGTTCCGCTCTTTTATCACCCATTTCGTCCCGAGATTTGGTTATCTTTAGACAGACCTTATAAAATAAACTTTGTAATCACACGTAATATGTAATAGATATGTAATCACACGTTATTATGTAATTTCAGTTTATTTTAAGAATTATTTCGCTTAATAAGAAAAATTCGTTAATCCGAAAAGGGTCTGGTCCCAATCATTTCGGATTATCGGGACTCTACTGTATATTTTACCAATGACAAACTTCCAAAACATTAGCAACGAAATCGAGAATCCAGGAAAATGTAAGAGAGGATGTTTTTGTATTTCAAAATAGAAAATTCAATATTGGTGATTCTGTTGCAGTCAGAGATAACCGAGATGCAAACTCAAAGTGGAAGTTTGGACAAGTTGTAAATCAAGACAGTGCTCTCTACTATACCACTGATGTTGAAGGAGAAGGCATGTTGATCAAATTCGTTCAGTGGGGAATTAAGTGCAAGAGAATAATTCCGTGCAAAATGTATTTCGTAAGTTCCCTACTGGAAATTTTACTGAGAATGCCTCAGAAGTCTAGCACAGTAATAGTCCTACCTCTCATCATGGTCCAAATAAAAAAGCTAAAGTTCCAGCATCGCCAGCAGTGTCATTAGCTAATATTCCTGTTCAAGACTCATCCCCAGTGCGCTCAAAACTGTCATCGACTGAAACCAGTACACCTTCAGTCCAGTCTAGTACACCACCAGTGAACGACATCCCAAGCCATGTGCCTAGATGGTCTGAAAGAGTCCGAAGACCACTCCAGAGACTTGACCTTTAATAATTGGGGAGGAGATGTAGTGTATTAACTATATCTGTTAACCTCCATGTACAGATTTAACTGTGACCGTTAGAACACGAACGAAACGAGAACGAGAAGTTATTCCACGAGTCTGTAACGATGTATCTTGTTCAGAAGCGTTGTACATAGACTGCAAATAAATGTGTGTAATATTATTAAGAGCATTCTTTCTTTAAACACACATACATAAAGGTAGGATCATCTTCGATTATGTTACATTATCCACAGAGACTGAAACAGCATAAAAAGCTATACACAAGGACTAAATAAAATATAAGAGTATCACTTCGTCTAAACCTACCTTTCACAGTGATTGGCTTAGAGGAATGAAATTTCAAAACAACATCTTCTCTAATTCTTGTACGAAATCGCATTCCTCAATTATTGTAGAAGGGTGTTTTTTGTTCCTTTATCGATTACAGAAGTGCAGAGACATAATACGCATTAGTTTGAGAAACATTACTTTTTCCGTCCTATGGGAGAATAACATGGGCCACCAATGGCGAAGGAGCCTAACATGGCGGACGTGACGTCACACTTCGAGCGTGTATTCAATGGAACTTTTCAGTTAATCGTCCACAAGCGTAACAGCGTCCTCTGGTTATGCACCTTCTCTTCCTCTTGAGGTACACTATTTCATATACATTCCTTATAGGAGCAAACTTATCAAATTCTCGTCGAGATGCCCTATCCCGAATGTCATCAAAACGAATGCATCTAAGAAGAAACGCAAACCTGTTTTTGCTCATTGTTAGGTAGCATGATTCCAACCCATTACCTTTCGAGTTATCCCAGAACTTATCGATATTTGTCTTGGAACTTTTATAAAGGCCTATCGAAAGAAGAAGACCAAATAAGACCCCGAATTCTACATCGTTGGTGTTTCTGTCATCGCGATCCCTTTCAAATTTACACTTGATAGCATCATATATAAAATCATATGTAAAAATATATAAAATCAATGTAAATGTCCTAAAGAAGTGGTTTACAAATTTATGGATATCAAGGCCGCCTTGGAAAAATTATAATAAATCGCTCTCCCCCCCAGAAAAAATGTAATAGAAACATATACTAATGGAATATTTACAGTACGTATATTCAAATAAAGATCGAATGCTAATATTATATTATATTTATAATGAAAACTAGTTGCATATTTGAACAAGAGATGGCGTCACAAAAATACAGGGCCAAGGTGCTGTCTTGATCCACTACAAGTGATTCGGAGAAAAAACCGTTACCAATTAATTTTGTGTGTTCTATTTTGTGTTTTCTTTGTGTGTGCGTTGAAAATAAATTTAACCAAGAGTCTCTCCAGGTTAACCGAAACATACACACGGCCGGAGAACTCCCGAAACGTAAAGCTTTACCTTATTTTCTTTGAACTCTGTGGATTTGTAACTGTACATTTTCCACACAACGTTAGGGCCTGTTCACATAGAATAGCCCAGCGTAAAGATTCCTTTGGCGCTGATTGGTGAAATGGGTCGATGATTGGTATATGAATGGTTAAGAAACATTTCGCTGACACTGACGGATTCTATGTAAACATGCCCTTACTCTTGTAGCGTAAAAAGAATAACACATGAATTCAATTCCTCCACTCTGTTTTATAATCTGTTGCCTAGCAACACTGAGAGTTTGTTTATCAAGTTTTTGCCAACACTGATTAAAAAAAGAAAACGGATTACTGTTATGCTTTTCTCCAAAGCGTTAGCTGAGTAATATTAACCCTTTTGTATACATTAAAATTCGCAACTAATTATGCAAATAAATATTGGATTATAGAGCAGAATATGTGCGACGTTTGCGACTTATTACTTCAGCCGAAAATTTCCCACATCCACGGACCACCGTGTAATAAGTGATGTCACGTCTGGTAAAATAATCGCTATGAGTCCATTTTTCCTTCCAGATTTAAACCACTCGAAAAATGTTGCTAACACTATGTTCCTTTAAACGAACATTTTGAATTGGTAAACCTAAAAGCTTTCTGATACGCCAACGAAGAAAAATATTTGATATTCATATAATGCTTAGAAGTAAAACTGAAAAAAATAATAATAATGCAATTTATTTATTTATTTTAAATATTTAGGTAACTGCTTCACCGATAGCATAATTCCTTTACTATCGGCTTTCCCAAAGCATCAATATTTAAATGTCCAAGGCTCGAAAATTTCAGTCAGTGTAATTTTCTGTTTTATATGTTATATGACAAGTCATGAAACCTTTTTCACGATATAGACATATTGTCCAACCGTACCCTTGAAGTGTTTAAAGAAAAAATGCATCGTGGCTAGCAGACAAAGAGAAATTGACATCACGGTGCAGACGCAGGGGATATTTTGAGGATGCTACTACGGCTTACTGTAGATATTCTACTGCGGCTGCTCATTATTCATCAAAGCAAAGTATCGGGAAGTTTCATGCGACGTCACTGACGATTTGCACATGGAGAGGAGTTTACGATATCAGACAACTCATCGTCATTATGTTTTCGTCTGATTCGTGTCTTATTATTTCGAATCAGACAATATTGTTATCTGCGTGAGTTAGGTGCAGCCAGCTGCCCATAAATAAAAAAAAATGGAAGTTCAGAGCATGTTTCACTAGGATAGAATTTTTGTAAGAATAATAATCTTAAATATGAGGTTCCTAGGCTCAGGATTTGTCGTTCAAATAGTTATTTTATCTCGTATCTAATTTTAATTTCTCGGAGGGTTAAAATGATCATAATATCACAGGTGGGTTACTAAGTGTTTAGTTTCAGCTTCATTTGTCACATCCACCTTTGAATCTACACCCCAACTTTGCTTTCCTTTTGGATTTTCTACTTTTATTAATCGGGTACATAAATTTCATTTATGTACATCCGTCTGACGAACTCGAGTCGGCGGATCCGGCCTTTATGCCGCTCCGAAGCGCAGCGATGCTTGTTTGAATATTATCGCTAAAGGTCACGTATAGGAATCTAACGCACAATAATAGTATTTAACATAAAATACATACTTAATTAAGGAGAAATAAAGGATATTTTTAAATGTTTAGAAATATTTACAACCAACCAATCAACCAACTCTCTCTCTCTCTCTATCTATATATATTTAAACAGTGGAATCTCGTTAATTCGAACTCGGTTAAATCGAACTTTCGGTTCATTCGAACTAAGCCAAAGACCCCAAAAAACTTGTATTGGAATTAATGTTAAAAATATCTCATTAATTCGAACTAATATTTTATCTCTTCGGTTAATTCGAACTAAAAATTTGACAAAAAATATTTCTTTTTCCACGTTTATCGGAGAAAATACACGCTGTATTTATTATTTTTTGTGTCAAAATCATCTGTATTTCTTTTCTGTGTAAAGAGGCACATACGTGCATTCCTATACTATTGCATTTCCGCTAAACGTTAGTGGCTATTGTCCTCCTTATTAGTGCTTAACGGACAAAGCGATTTTCCGTTATTCGAATCGATTTTCTCAGAATTTCAGAAAAACCAGTCTTTACTACAGATTCTAGGGAGCTACGGCAGTTATGCATGCAGTGCAGACAAGTTAATGTGATCTAGTTTTTCTTCGTTAGTGTGTGGTGTGAACGTGTAAAAATTCAGGATGTCTACACGTGGAAAGTACAAACCCTAACTTTGGAGGTAAAGGTAGAAATTTTAAAGAAAGTAGAGAATGGGGAATGTAAAGCAAAGTTTGCAGCTGCTTATGGAATTAAAAAAAATAACCTTGTCAACTTATTTGAAAATCAAGGCGTCAATTTTAGATTCATGGGAAAAATCAAAATTTGCTAGAGGAAGGAAAAACACGAGAAATGCGTCCAAAGAAGATCTAGAAAAAGCTCTACTGCTATGGTTCCAGGATGTTAGATCTCAAAATTTTCTGATAAATGGACCCCTAGTGCTGACTAAGGCTGATGAATTGGCAAAACGAAATGGTATTGAAGATTTTAAATGCAGTGATGGATGGCTTTCTCGATTTAAGTCAAGGCGCAATATTTGTTATCAAACTGTATATGGCCAAAGCTCTGTTGTAAACGAAGACGTATGCACCAATTTCGGTAGGAAACTGCCAGGGCTTTTCTCTACTTACCTGCCGAAGATATTTTTAATGCGGTCATAATGGACAAAGCCATAAATGACTCTATTAAAACTCTGAAAGCATTTATTCAGATGGAACCTTCCTCTGAAAACGAATTGAAATGTTTACTTCAAATCGAGAAGCTGGCTGAACAATGTAGGCATCATAAACAGAACCAAACATCCATTTTACAGTTTTTCCCCAAAGTGTAATTCATAGTTTTAATTAAACTTTATTTTCTACTGAATATCTTCTGCTTCATTTTATGATTAAGGTAAGTCTGTATTGCTTTTTAATATGTTTAATTTTAGATAACATAGTATAATATATTTTCAAGGGTTATGCATACTAGGAGATTTTTCCTCTTCAGTGATTACTTTTAAAGTTATATATTTTCTCTTAACATCGAATAATTCGAACATTTTTCCGAGAACCTTTGAGTTCGAATTAACGAGCGTCCACTGTATGTATGTATGTATGTATATATATATATATATATATATATATATATATATATATATATATATGTATATATATATATATATATATATATATATATATACATATATACATATATATATATATGTATATATATATATATATATATATATATATATATATATATATATATATATATATATATGTATATATATATATATATATATATATATATATATATATATATATATATATATGTATGTATATATATATATGTATATATGTATATGTATATATATATATATATATATATATATATATATATATATATATATATATATATATATATATATATATATACAGTGATACCTGAAAAGCGGACATACCTGAAAAGCGGACAGTCACGGGACCAAAAGTTTTGTCCGTTATTAGAAGGTGTCCGCTATTGGGGAGGACAACCTTTTTATAAAACTTTTTTGCACTTCTGTCTGACATTAGATTGAAATTTACGGCTGCAATTTTAATTAAAAATGAAAAATTAATTAGGTAAGAAAAGAATAACTATTTACTACTTTACCTTTTAACTGTGGCTAATCTTTTTATCTTGCATTAAATAATCCCAAAATACAATGTATTGGAGCTAAATTATTTTAATTACTACTGAAAAAATCTGTTAACAAAGTTTGATTTCTCTTTTTTTACATAGCAAACCTGTTTATCAAGGTGAATCTTCATAAGATTTAGCTTTGCTAATGCTTTCGAATCATCATTGTTCAGAAAGAACTGTTTTAATTGTTCGCTGTATTTCAGTGCTTCCGAATAATCTTTGATTTTTCAGTCTTCCATTGGCGATTCCTCATCATCATCCTCAGAAAGGGCCAGTGCTTCAGTGGTGTCCCGATGAATAAAATTTTAAACATGCAGGTTTTCTTCCTCTATGGATAAATCGTCAAAAATCTTGACATACTCTTCAGCGCTGACATTTGAATCCAAATTGACTACTAGATCCGCAAGTTTTTTTCGCTTTTTTCAGTAGTACTGTCAGTTGCCACTTCGGTTGTACTCAAAACTCCCGCCTTCTTAAAACATTTTAGAACGCACCCAGGTTTCACCTTTTGAAGGACTGGCGTAGTCCAGGAAATTGCAAAACAGATACAGATTTTGCTAACTCTTCGCTGGATTTGCAGGAGATAATCCGTGAAAGCACATGTGTCAGAAGCAGTTTTCTGTATCATACTTTAAAGCTGCGGATAATTCCCTGATCAAGTGGCTGTAGCATCGAAGTGGTGTTAGAAGGCAAGAAAATTAAATTAACACTTTCGAGCTTTAAATCATCAGGATGGGAAGTAGCATTGTCCATGAACAGAATGATTTTTCTCTATTTTTTTTCATTTTGTTGTCCAACTCCACCAGCCAATCGCTCATTATCTCAGCGGTCATACACGCTTTCTTATTTGACTTACACCACCTTTCTTATTTGACCACGAAACACTAAGTTTTTGTACATCAATGTTCTTGAAACATCCAGGCTTTGTAAAGACGCATAAGCATATATTTTTAGCTTGCTTGTTAGAATAAATTTGAAATTTTTGCCAAAATAATTGAAAGTTTTTCAAAAATACCTGTCTGCTATTCGGAGTGTCCGCAATTCAGAGGGAATAACATGGATTGTTCTATACAAAAAGACTGGGACTCGTAAAAATGTCCGTTAAATAGAGGTGTCCGATATTCGGGAGTGTCCGTTAAGGGAGGTACCATTGTGTATATATATATATATATATATATATATATATATATATATATATATATACATATATATATATACATATATATATATATATATATATATATATATATATATGTATATATATATGTATATATATGTACTAGGAGCTATAGTAATGTTACAATGACGTAACCATTAGGATAGTACTGGCTGCTGTTTCGCTATAACCGTCACTTACGGAATTAGGGTGTGTAGGCACCGTTTATATTGCATTAGGATTTTTGTGTGCTTGCTTGTAAGGTGCGTTGAGCCCATACAGTAAGTTGTGTTTGTCTTTTCATTTTCTTCTTGACTAATTGCTTCATTGGGGAACTCGAGGCCTTCGGATGTCTTTTGGGCTTACCTGCATCCTATTCAGAAAGTTCCCCTTGAGGTAATTGACATGGTTAGGCCCCCTGATGACGTGACCTGTCGATTACCTCTGTCGTTTTATGGTTCAGTTCCGGCTCTTATGCAGAATCTTGCCGTTGGTGCGTGGATGCCCAGAGTGCTTGATTTCTGTTTGTTTTTGTCTATTTTAGTATAATTTTTATCTATATTTGTTGGATTATTTATTTGTTTTTTCATTATGGGGATATGAAGCTTCTGCGCTATCCTCTATTGAAAATGTTTTCTTTGCAGGATATGTTTTTTGTTATAGTGATTTAGCAGTCTATGCTTGAATTTTAATTTTGTTTATTTCTATGGTTTACTTTTTAAATTAAAAATAATTAAAAAAGAGGGATAAGAGAAAATGAACTCGATATAAAGCTATAAAATTTTTATTTATATAATATTACACACACACACACACACACACACACATATATATATATATATATATATATATATATATATATATATATATTTTATCATATACAGAACACAGCAGATGTAGAAAAAAAGGCGTTTTCACTTAAAAATTATAATTTCATATTAGGCAAACACGAAAACCAGATGTACTGCATAAGTCACACTTCATGATACTCTTTCTGCAATGCAAACAGATAAAATGAAACTATCGTTATTTCTTTGAGGAAGTATAGATAATGCTAAAAATGCTAATTTCTTTTCTTTTACCCCTATCACTTTGGTGCGCCAAATATCCCATCCAGTATTAACCGATATCGCGTTGATACATTGAAAAAAATTCAAAAGAAATGATGTCATAAAACACTAAATTAATTATAACACATAACTACATGAGATATCACTTTTTAAAACAATAAATCACGTCAAACCAGAGATCGAATTCGATTTTCGAGGACATTTTCCCTACGGTGGGACAAAAGTATTTCTTTGCGCCAATATATCATGCGATCGTATCTGCGTCCCTGAATGGCTAAAGAGAAGTCTTTTTCACCTGCATTCTAGACATAAACCTCACTCTCATACGCTACAGACGGAAGGGGTTTTCTTTTTAAATTACCTTCTCTGGGAAGTCTTTTCTTACATAGTACAGACGAAAGGATTCTCTTACGGAGACGTTTAATTAAATAGCATTGTTCAGAAAATCTTTTGTCACACAGTGAGGTCAAAAGATTTCTACTGTACGGGTACGAACTCTTTTTTTGTGAATGTCCGAGTTCAGAAAATCATTACTCACATACAGTGCAATCGAAAGGTTTCTGTCCTGTAAAGCTATGGATGTGTTTTGTAAACAATCCAGATCAGAAAACTTTTTCTCGCATACAGTGAGATCGAAGTCTCTCCTGCATGGATACGGAGATGTGTTTACTAATCACTGTATACAGGATTTTTTTCTCACATACAGTGGAAGCGAAAGGTTTCTGTCCTGTGCGAGTGAAATGTGTATTTAAATAACCATGTTCAGAAAATCATCTCACATATAGAGCAGGCGAAAGGTTTCTATTCTGTGTCGGTGAGGAGATGTCTTCCCAAATGATACCGTTGAGAAAATCTTTTTTCACATATAGTGCAGGCGAAAGGTTTCTCTCCTGTGTGGGTGCGGAGATGTCTTTTTAAACGACACTGGTCAGAAAACTTTTTCTCACATACAATGCAACCGAAAGGTTTCTCTCCTGTGTGGGTGCGGAGATGTCTCTTTAGAGAACCATGTTCAGAAATTTTTTTCTCACACACGGTACAGGCGAAAGGTTTCTCGCCTGTGTGGGTGCAAAGATGTGTTATTATATGAGCCTGTTGTAAAAACCTTTTCTTACATACAGTGGAGGCGAAAGGTTTTTCTCCTGTGTGGGTGTGGAGATGTCTCTTTAAACGACCCTTTTCAGAAAATCTTTTCTCACATACAGTGCAGGCGAAACGTTTCTCTCCCGTGTGTGTGCGAAGATGTGAAAATAAATGACCACGTTGAGAAAATCTTTTCTCACATACAGTGCAGGCGAAAGGTTTCTCTCCTGTATGGGTGCTGAGATGTGTGTTTAAAGTACCCTGTTCAGAGAACCTTTTCTCACATACAGTGCAGGCGAATGGTTTCTCTCCTGTGTGGATGCGAAGATGTTTTTTTAAAACACCCTGTGAACAAAACATTTTGTCACATAAAGTGCAGGCGAACTGTTTCTCTCCTGTGTGTGTGCGAAGATGTGAAATTAAATCACCCTGTTGGGAAAATCTTTTTTCACACACAGTGCAGGTAAAAGGTTTCTCTCCTGTGTGGGTGCGAAAATGCCTTGTTAAACGACCCTGATGTAAAAACCTTTTCTTACGTACAGTGCAGGCGAAAGGTCTCTCTCCTGTGTGGGTGCGGAGATGTGTTTTTAAAGTATCCTGTCGAAAAAAACCTTTTTTTGTATACAGGGCATGCGAAAAGTTCCTCTCCTGTGTGGGTACAGAGATTGTCAGCACTATGGTACGAATGGTGCGCATTTATGGGGGCCAACTGTTCAGCTGGTTGGGGGGTATGAATGGAAGTACCTTGGTCCACTTGGACTTTATCTTCAGTAATTAAGTTAATTGTCATCAAGGTATGTGTGCTCAGTAAATTAATTTAAAGTTAATTAAGTATTAAGTTAGGTATCAGAACAGGTAAGGAGATTAAATCTTAAAGAGGGAGGAAAAGTTAATTATTTAAGTTAAAATTGAATAATGGCTCGGAAAAGTTAAATTAATTGATAAGTAATTAAATAATTAAGTAAAATGCCTGGGGAAACGAAAATAAAAGGCCCTCTTCAGGGTCGTACAACTACATAACGAGAGGATTGCGAAGCTTCGAAAATGAGGCTAAGGTAGCAGGAGGGAAAATTTTCAAAATGACGGGGAGCGCAGACGGGGATCGAACCCCCGACCTGCGTGTCCCGAGACGCGTGCGATAGCAGTGTGCTACGAGAGCACGTAAGGAGGTTAGCAAGGTAGAAAGTGTATCGCGGGAGGAGTACTATCGTTAGCTCCTGAGAAGACACGCCCGTGGGCGTTTACGATTAGCGGGAAGGGTGTGATCGTAGGTTGGAATCTCAGCAATCGTCTCGTTATGTAGATTTGGGAGATTGTCGAAGAATCTCTTGGAGATCTTATAAGCCTGTTGGTAATAAGACAAAATGCCGAAGTCTCTCCGGATGGTTTTATTAGATAGATACTGGAAAGCTCGGCGGATCCGCCTGAGAGTTCTGTTCTGTAAGCGCTCGAGTTTGTCAATATGGGTTTTGGCCGCAGAAAACCAAACTGGAATTGCGTAAAGGGCAATAGGTCTAACGACTTGTTTGTATAAAAGGACTTTATTGTGCATTGAGAGATGGGAGCTGGTTAGCAGGGTGCGGAGTTGCGCTGTGGCGGCATTGCATTTTCTAATGGTTTCCATTACGTGGGTATTCCAGGTAAGCCTACGGTCAAGAGTCACACCTAGGTATTTTGCTGTGGTTTCCCAGGCAAGCGGGGAGCCGTAGAGATAGAGACGAGGAGGATTTTGAAAGCTATTAGAGAAGAAGATCGCGTGGCACTTGGAGGGGTTGATTTTAATTTTCCAGCGTGAAAACCAATCCTCAAGGGTGCCGATATGACGCTGCATTTGAATAGCGAGGTAGTCAACATTATGTGAAGTAGAAAGGATAGCAGTGTCGTCCGCGTATAAAGCCAGAATGGTTTTATTGTCTTTTGGCACGTCATTCACGTACAAATTGAACAGCGTGGGACCCAGAATAGATCCCTGTAAAATACCAGCAGTGATGCTATTATGCCGGGACATATCGTTATTGACGCGGACGACAAAATTTCGACTAAGTAGGTAATTATTGATCAAGTGTATGAGACAGTCTGGCAAGCGAATTTGGATTAGTTTAAAGATAAGTCCCGGATGCCAGACTTTGTCGAAAGCACATTTAATATCAAGGAACAGAGCTGCGGTCGGTCTCTTTTCCTGCATCCCATCACGGGCAAATTCGACTACCCTATAAAGCTGTTGCGTCGTAGAGTGTTGAGACCGAAATCCAAACTGCTCTGGAATAATAATGTTGTGCTGGTCAAGGTGCTGGGTGATTCTGTTATGTCGGGTCCACACAGACCAGAACTCACTGGAGGCGAGGTGAAGGAGCTTTTCCCCCCCTGAAATCTGACACCACTCGCTTCGGCGACCGAGCCCCGAGAATGAACCCGTGGCCCCTCGTCCCCCCCCCATCTGAGGTCGGGAGCACATTTGGCTGAAAATTTGGCGTAGAAGTCCTTGCGTACACAGGAGGCCAGCGGATTACGCTTGATTATTTGGGAGCAATGGAGGACTCAGATATTTTTGCGTTGTCCGCTCTACATTTATTAAATTTATATAACGATATGGAAATGAAAAAAAAAAGAAATTGAAAGAAGGCGTCGTCGCAGACGGTGGTGGATGATAGCGTGTCATCGCAACAGAACAGTGTAAGTACATGTCATTTTAATTATTATTAAAAGAGGAAGGTGGATATTACAAAGAACGTTGAATAATTAATTTTTAGTAAATATTTTTATGCTTGTGCATTGACTTAACGTGAAATTTTTCTATTTTTCTACACTTAAGTTAAACTTTGATAATCTGAATGATGTCGAAACCTGAAAAGGATACATAACTTAATTTGTATGTATTTGAGAAGTCTTTATTATAAATTTTATAAAGTTTCGTCAAAACTGATGACGCAAGGAGCATCTCAAAGACTTCCAAATCTAGATATTACGCATTTATAGCAAGAGCCATTTAAAATATATTTTTTACCACCTACCTTTAATATTTACTTTTTTAAAGGCAACAAGTTTTCCTTTTAATTTTCATTACATATAGTAAATGCATTTTATTCCAATATTTACATATTTTTTAAATATTGTGACTTAAATTTTGAGATATGTCCTCGATTTTGCATTTTAATCACTTTAAACTGTATAGCAAACAAATTTGGCTATCGATTATTTAATCCCTTGAATAATTAATTTTTTAGAATTTTTTTTTTCTGAATTCCATCCCGATTTTCATCAAAATTTGGCCTTTTAATAAAATATAAATCAAATTTAATTACCTAAATGAAGTTGAATTGTAAAATGCATACCCAGTTTCTTTGTAAACAGTATCAGGATTCTTCCTCATCAATTTCATGAATTTTGAACAAAAAATAAGTCGCATGGAGCATTTAAGAAATCTAAAAAACCTTGAAAAATCTGGTTTGAGAAAAACCGATTTAAAGTTTATTACACTTATAAATTATTATTTACCCTTTATAAATTACTTCGTAGACGCTTCATAAATGTATTTTTTACAATAACACAATCAATATTACAATCAAAAGATTAGCTCAAATAAAGGTCCCCCGTTCCCTTAAATTTGGAAAAAGACTATTTATTTTTTATACTAAATGTTCCTACTGCAAATTAATAATTGCACAAAATAATTTGCTGCTATTTTGTTGTTACAGACAAAGTATGGAAAGCATGTTTCAAGAAATGCTTTGTGAAGACTCTGGAGAATTCTCAAATTTCTGTAGAATGTCACCATCTTCTTTTAATTATCTTTTGAGTAAAGTAGAGCCAATGATAAAAAAGGAAGAAACTAATTGGAGAAAGCCAATCCCAGCCAAAGTGCGTTTAGCTGTAGCTTTAAGATTTTTAGCGACTGGCGATAGCTACAGAAGTCTTCATTTTTTGTTCAAGATTTCAACCTCCATTATATCGGAAATTATCACCGACGTTTGTCAAGCAATTAACATCGCTTTGAAGGAAGAAATTAAGGTACGTAAGCACTAACGTTATATGAGAATTGTATTTTCTGTTCAGAATAATCAGATAAATTTGAATAAAATCAGATAATTTTGTATAAAAATATATTAATTTGTTATTATTACACCAAATCGTCATTTTCATCATTGTTACATTGGCTACTAAAATGAGGTGTAGATGGGATGTTATGTAGATGAAGATTGTTCGGGATGTATGATGCACGAAATGGAACTTGAGGAGGAATGGGCCATGGCGAGGACTGTGGCCATGAGGGTGGATGAATATTATGAGGGAAATGAATATTACTTCGCAGTGAAGATTTTACTACAAGCCCATCTATTTCATGCATCAAAATAAGCCTCTCGTTCATTGGTATGGCTCTTAGTTTTTTAGCTAGAAGTTTTGCATATAAATCGCAATCATCATCTTCTTTCTTTGAAGCCATTATTTCTTTAATACTTTCGAAAGTATCCTTTATTTTATCTTGGGTGTAATCAATTTCCCGAGTTATTTTGCGTCTCTTTGGTTGTTGGCTTGCAGGCACAGCATCAGCAGGCTTCAAATTGTTAGTTGAGACTTCAGGGCTCAAAGGGCCACCAGGGCTCTCGTGAAAGGATCTCGTCAAAGGGTCATCAGGGCCAGAGTCGTCAGAGTAAGTCTGTTGTTCGACAGGCTGAGGGTTTAATGCCTGTAACAATAGGGATAATTATTATAACTGAATTAAGAAAACTTTGTTTTGAATTAGGTTTATTGCATTACTGAACATTCTCAAAAGTTATCTAATTTTAATTTATTTCCAGATGCCACAGACACCAGAAGAATGGAAGGCAATAGAAGAAGGATTTCGAGGAAACTTTCCACATTGTGTAGGTGCAATCGATGGCAAACACATCATGCTCGAAAGTCCATTCGGCAGTGGCTCTCAATATTATAACTATAAAAGTACATTTAGCATTGTACTATTAGCTTTAGTTGATAGCAACTACAATTTCATATTTGCTGATATTGGTGCTCCAGGCCGAATCAGTGACGGAGGAGTCTTCAAAAATAGTCTGCTTTGGCGCAAAATTATTAATGAAGACTTAAATTTACCACCTGACTGCCCCCTACCCGGAAAACAAAGAAATGTGCCTTATGTTTTCATTGGTGATGGGGCATTTGCCTTAAATACACACGTGATGAAGCCATATCCAGGGAATTATAATAGGGATACTTTACAACGCACGTTCAATTACAGACTGTCAAGTTCACGTGTTATTGTGGAAAACGTGTTTGGTGTTTTGTCTAGTGTTTTTAGAATCTTTAAAAAACCTATGACACTTCAACCTCAACAGGCAACACGTGTCACATTGTCGTGTATATTACTACATAATTTCTTACGGCGAAGAGAAACATCAAGAAACATATACACACCACCAGGAATGTTTGACACTGTAGTCGATGGTGTAGTAGTAAAAAAAGGCTCTTGGAGACAAAATGTTTCTGAGAGTTCATCTCTAAAACCTTTATCCAACAAAGGTAGACGGGCCAAATTAAGCGCTTTAGAGATAAGAGATGAATTTGCTGCTTATTTTTACAATGGGTCATAGGCCCTTAATTATGTATTATTGTAAAAGGTAAGATTAATTATGTGTTATTGTAATTATATCACAAATTAAACTATAATGCCAAACAATCGTGTTTCACTGATTTTTCTTAACCTCATTCCAGAATAAAAGCATAAGCTATGTTAAGTATGATCTAAACAAACCAACAACTCTATAATATGCTTATTCATATTGTCTTTAGAACAAAGCCTATCAATACGAATAAAATGTTTCTTAAAAACCCAAATAATACACACACACACACACACACACACACATATATATATATATATATATATATATATATACACATATTTGTACATATATATATATATATATATATATATATATATATATATATATATATATATACATATATATATATATATATATATATATATATATACATATATATATATACATATATATATATATACATATATATATATATATATATATACATATATATATATATATATATATATATATATATATATATATATATATATATACATATATATATATATATACATATACATATATATACATATATATACATACATACATACATACATACATATATTTATATTAATGCTATATTTTTACTTTGAAAATTTTTTTAATCAAACATTTCGGGCAATCAAAAGGTAAAGTCTACTTACGTTCGAATTGTCCTCTGTATTTAGAGTCGATCCGCAGTTGTAAACAGGCCCCAGGAAGTCCTCCATCATTTGGTAGGCAAACCATATTGGCTTGTAAATATCTTGCTGTCCAGCCCCCGAAAGAATGGACGCCTGCTTCCTCCGACGATGGCTGCGAAAAGTAGCCATCAACGAAATTTTTTTTGCCTTTAATTCGTGTATAGGCATCTTCAATGTATCCGCTATTCTTTTCCATGCATCTTGCACTTTCAGCTTATTTTTGTGCTGGGGATGTTTTGGGTCCCAGATAAGTGATTCATTTTGATATATCTCTAAAAACTTCATCACGCCTTCATTAGACCACTCCATTTTCGTGCTGCTAGTTTCAGCGAAAGAAATGTGTGAACTGTCTTCTGGTGACCCACACCCCTGCATTTACCCATTAATAAAATAAGCCAAAGACAGCGATAATGATCACTGTCTGTCTTCCGGTACAAAATCCCCGATCAATGTAACCATACTCCTTTGACTCGATGTAAAACACCGCGTTTCGAAATCTCGTGCGAGACATGGAGACGAGTCCCCTTCGGTCGTTAAAGTGTCAACAATTAGCGAAATTTATGAGTGCCTACCCCCACCTCGCCTCCAGTGAGTTCTGGTCTGTGTGGACCCGCTGTTAAGAATAACTCGCTCCGCAATCTTACTCAGGGAACACAGCAAGCTAATAGGCCTGTAGCTTTGGGGGTCATTACGATCCCCCCCAGCCTTGGGGATTGGACTGATAACCGAGGTTTTCCAGCAATTGGGGAAGTAGCAGTATTTAAGGATAGAGTTTACAATTACAGAGAAGTAAATTAGTATGTTAATGGGGAGGTTTTTTAAGATTAAGTTATTAATTCGGTCGATGCCAGGGGATTTCTTGTTTTGTAGGTTTCGAATTATATTAATTATCTCACCAACCGTGGCGGGGAGAGCAGAATCAGTAGGGGGGGGGGTATTAATAAAGCTGTGAACGGTTCCGAGGACCAACCGATCATTATCCTCGTCAACCAGGTCATAATTTGGAGAAAATTGCTGATTATATGTATCGGCAATGATGTTGGCTTTGTCCAAGTCAGTCAGAGCAACTCCGTTAGGGCCTTGAATGGGCGGAAATTGAAAGTTCGTGGATTTTATGCATTTAGCGAATTTCCAGATTGAGTTATCTTCAGCGGAGAGATTATTAATGAACTCAGTCCAGTTGCGTTGGCGGAAGACTCTAATATCACGTCGTACGCGAGCGCGCAGGAAGTAATAATTTTTCCTGTGAAGAGGGAGACGGGTATATTGATATATCTTACGGGCCGCGTTACGTTCCCTGATTAAATTAACAATATTGGCCGGTAAATTATGGTAACGCGGCTTTTTCAAAGCTCTAGTAGATCTAGCCTTGGCATCGAGGATGGCCTGAGTGAGTTTGGTAGTGGCGCCATCTATATCTTCAGAACGGCGGATAAAAGGGAAATACAGAGAGGGGGAATAAGTTAGGATATCCTGGAACTGCTTCCAATTCGTGCTGGTAGGGGGGGAGGGATTATGAATATTGACCTGTTGGTCGAAGGTAATTAAAACGGGTAAGTGGTCTGAGTCGAATAAATCAATAGTTTCAATCGTGTAGGGGTAGGGGATATTTTTAGTAAGCGCCAGGTCAATGGTGCTTGAGCCGGTATTGTAGAAATGGGTAGGGGAAGGGGGGTTAAAAAGTTTTACGTTTAAGTTATCAGTGACGAATTTAAGAAGGGCCCGGCCGGCAACATTATTAGCCCTGCAGTTCCAGGCTGTATTGTGAGCGTTCAGGTCACCCGCCACAATACAGTAGTTACATGAATTAAGGATTTTAGACATGTCAGAGTTCAAGAAGCGCTTGGTAGGGGATAAATAAACTGAGGAAATTAAAATTTTAGTTGACCTGTCCGGGAGAAAAACTATTGAGGTGTTCTCGATATTAGTAGTGGGGATATTATTAATTTTATAGTGGTCTAAGCCTCTTCGGATATAAATTGCAGTACCACCACCAGGATGAAAGTTAGAATTGGGGAGGGGGGGACGATCGTTTACGATAGAGATTATAATTAGAAATGTTATAACGCCAAGGTGCACAAAATTTCGTTTCTTGTATTAAAGCAACGTCAATATTAGAGGCTTCCATGAACTGCCTGAATTCGTTAATTTTATTGGAAAACCCGTTCGCATTCCAGTACAGAACTCGCAGTGACGGAAAGGAAGAAGAACTAGCCATGGGTGGGTTGGGGAACGAAATAGTTCGAAATTTCCTGGAAGATTGTGATCAGTTGTTGCACTGGATGTTCAGGAGATCGAATTATTTCGGTAATTCTTTTAAATAAGTTTAGAATGTCCGCGAGATTGAATGCGGACATGAATTCTTTAACAGTTTTAAATATTTCGAAGATGTCGCCGAAACCAGAGTCTGGTTTGGGACTGCTATTGTCATTAGAGTGGGGAATAGAAGCAGCGGCGACCGGGGCAGCACTTGGGGTGGTCGCCGAGCTCGCATTGCGATTGGTTCGCTGGGTATCACTCCTATTCGCTGGATTTCGATCCGCGCTGGGAATGACTTCGGCACTTTGTCGTGATGCAGGAGCAGTGCTCACGGGTACAGTAGTGGTGTTTAAAGCACTAGTTGGTGTCGCCCATGCCGATGTTTTTGGAACAGGGGCAGGGATAAATTGAACGGGTTGCTTAGGACTAGGGGTTACTGGGGTTTTGGCAATATTGCTATTGTTCTTTCCCTTAATTTTAAGTTTCTCCTTATTTTTGGGATGCATAGGGCAGCCACGGTAATTAGCCGTGTGATTGCCCTTGCAGTTGGCGCAGCACGTGTTACCGTCTGTCAATTGTAAGGCGCATTCAGCGGCAAGATGGCCGCCTCCACACTTAACACAGCGTGGAGACAGTTTGCACGTTAGTGAGGAATGACCGTACATTTGGCATCGGTAGCATTGACTGACGCCAGTGTTGGTGTATTGTTCGAAGGTGACTCGGAGGTAATTAATTTTAGTGATGTTGTGTAGGTTATCTAGGTTAGGGGAAGGCCTGACCGAGATCAAAAACAGTGGCATGGGTTTCTTAGTTTTTCTATTTGTCAAATAGGCAGTTTTTATGGGTTCGAGATCAATAGCTTTGAGGGCGTTTTCAATGTCCTCGACCGGTGTGTTCGCCGGTAGCCCGCGTACGATGAATTTTTTGGGACGCTCGGATCTGGGATCCAGCGTGCGGAAGGGGATGTTATTAGAGTCCAGAAATTTCTGGATCGCGCGGTAGGAGTCTACATTCTATATATTGATTTTAATAAGTGTACCCGTGAGAGCAGCTTCAACGTCGGGGGCAATTTCATTGATGGATTTCAGCATATTACGCCAATTGCTGCCAACTTCAAAGAAGACTTGACATCTTCTTGAAGCAGCAGTGGCAGTAGGGCGGGCGGTATCTCCGGAAATGCCGGTATCCATATCGTTGGTGTCGAATGGCTGAGAGCCAGAAACGTCACCTTCGTTGTCGCTCAATACCTCAAAGCTGTTAGCTGTTGGTACACTAATCGTACTAGACTGACTGTCCGTTTTCCTTCGTTTAACTTTTTTGTTAGCTTTACTAGTTTCTTGTGATAAAGTAAGATTATCATTGATCCTAATAATTCTACACTGCATGGGGGCTAGATGGTTGTTAATTTCGGTGTTTAAATTAGTATAAAACATATCAAAGGTTCCTAGAGCCATAAAGGGTTCAATATCTTCAGTTTGGGACTTGAGCACATCATACACAGATGACAAAACTTTACTCACGTAATGCTGATCAGAAGATGCAGATACGTGGCGTCCAACGAAGACCAGGTATTCCCTCACTAAGGAGTAGAACTTCCATTGCCTCCGGTAGCACTCTTCATAAAAATGGTAAACTTCATCGAAAGACTTCGGTGAAGAGGCAGCATCAGTCGTCAGGTTGGCAGGAACCACGACGCTTGGCACAATATCACTTGGCGTACCACCGGTAACGCCGATCGGGAGTAGAGCATCCAAATTCATACTCATAACTACACGAAAGAGGGGGAGCGGAAGAAAGCCGCTATTAGTGGCTCGTCACTCGTACGCAAGATCTTAAGATCCCCGTACGGCCACAAACCAAAAATACCGGCGGAGAGAGAGGATCACGTGTAAACACGCGGAAAGCTAGGGGTCACGCACGTCCGTACTCAATGGAGTACGGCGGCTGAGTGTCGGGAGCCAACTGTGAAGATGTTTCTTCAAAAAAATTACATTTGACAGTTTCTTCGGTGCGAGGAGGAATCTGCGCACTTTTTACTCTCATTGTACATGTGTTACATGGAGTACATTCATCTTCGGCTTTCTTAGGGTTCTGCTAGCAGGGATGGCATTTGTTGGAAAGTCCTTTTACACAGGAAATACACATTTCCTCTCCTGTCATGCCCACGTTTCTTAACACGGTGATCAGTGAACTTTAACTGCAAGCAATCTGTATCTAGCACCTACAAACAGAGGAGAAAGAAATTGAATGTCACATATATGAACACTATACCATTATACTTTAAACCACATTCTCAAGTCTAAATTGTCAATGCAATGTTTTCTAATACCTCGTTGAAGCTTGTTTCGTATTTTTCACGTTAACAAACGGTTAAATATAAAAGACTGTTTGCACTAGGAAATGAGATATATATAAACTGTTAGAAATTATATTCTGGATTAATTACGTGGGCCTCTTGTAGTATATGAGACATACGTGAGGAATACACGACTAATGAGGTCTTTTCCAGACCAACAAACTTTAAATATTGTATTACAAGACTGAAAACACTTCATAAAAATTCTAAAGAAAATAAATCTACGCAGCTATCATGCGTTGCTCCTTAAAAAATTACTTGTAGACATTTAAAATTCTCATATTGAGAAATAACTATTCAGAACTACTTACTGCTGGCCAAAATTTTTTAAGTTTTAATCCTGTTACTATCTCTCACGCAGTTCAATTTTGTAACTTTTTTAGACTCTCCGGTATGAAAATAAAACATGCGAAATGAATGAGGAGTACGACTGGAGACTCAACCAGTCACACACTAAGTTGACAAAGCTTGGTGTTATAGTAAAGAAAATGAATTTCACAGTCTTAAGGCTGCTGTGTATTAACCCTATTGTATTCGGTCATCTCCATGTTAAACTATGGAGAAAATGTGTCCAAGGATTACCGACTTGGAAACATTTTCTTTCATTGTACTCAGCAATAGAGTAAAATTACACACCTTGGTACATTTTTCGTTTTTAAAAGAAAGCAAATAAGATTTTAAAATTTAAATGATTCAGGGGAAAAAAATCTGGTATTGTGTGTTTGAAACGCTCATAAAATTCCTGTAGTGGATGAAATTTATAAAATCAATCCTCTTGGAAAGTGCAGAAAAGTTCGGGTTATCTGAAAATACCATTTTTATTGGATGATCCGCATTTATGTAATTGTCAATAGTAGACTCATTTTCTCCATACGTTAACGCTGAGTTGAGCGAATCCAATAGGGTGAGTACACAGCAGCCTTAAAAGTAAACATATTTCCACTTCAATAGAAAAATATTACGTAACGTATGTTTCAAATTAAAATTTTGGTTGAAGTACGATACACCAATACATACCGATGGGATATCGGATACGTAGGACAGTAAAAATTTCACCGCGGTAAACTCTGAATTGAAGGTAACCGTTTCATGACGTGCGGAAGAGTGTTTGTTTTATGAAAGCGATTTTTTCGTAATGAAATGTCGTTTTTCCACTTCGTAATAAATGATTGATAACAATTGTTTTAACACTTTATTTGCACAGTTCAAATATAATTTCTGATTGAAAATCTTTATTTTTCAGAATAAAAAAAGGTTTCAAGAGGAAGCGGTGGTGATTTGCTACAAGTGTAATATAATTTTTAAAAAAATTTTAAAAAAACTGGCATTTTTCTATACTTTATTTTTTAAAATATTATATTCTAATTTTCTCATTTCTAATTGTACAAGTGTTAATGGATTTTCATATCCCTTTTACTCATGATTAATTGTATTGTTTAGTTACCTTTGTTTTATTTTCTTCTGTATTCAAGAGCTGCTTTGTGAAATAGTATTTTGTTACATTGGTATAACCGTTAAAAAAAAACCCAGGAAAAAGTCAGCTTAATCAGAGTGAATTAAAATGTACAAATAACATACTCAAATAGGTTTAGAATAATATAATTTATTGACGAAAATAAAAATCGGGAAGAGAAATATATATATACATACATGTAAATACAAATTGAACAATCAAATAAATAAATGGATAAAATTTAAAGTCCAATTATCATTAAAAAAAAAGGAGCTCTCAGTTTTGAAGTGAAGGTTTGACGTGAAGTTTCAATAGTAGAAACGAATCAAGATAGTTATGTATACAATGTTTATTGATAAACTATATGGCATGAGGTAATCTCAAAATGAAGCATGCATACGACACATATATTTGTGTAAAAGTTTACGATGTGTGCTAGTATAATATATATATTATATATATATATATATATATATATATAGTGATACATAATCTGCAAACGTACGGTGGTGTCCGTGGGATAAAAACTGTTTCACCGTCTCCCTTTCCTGTTATGATAGTCGCTTCAATTACACTGCCCAGTATCTTCTTTAGACAAAGACTTGTGCCGTTGCAAAGTTTTGGCGGGTCGAGGTTCCGTAGTACAATAATTGGAGATCCCTCTTTCATTTATCTTTCTTTGGCCTCTTTCATATGCCACCTCATTGCCTCCATAAGACAATGAGGTGACATATGGACAGGATATGGTTAAGACGGTCCAGTTTCAAGTTTGACCAGACGAGAATGTTCCAAAATAAAGATCGAGATGCAACTAGAATCTTCGGCGGTGATTTATAGAGATGGTCAGAGGAGAGAGAGAGGAGAAATTTCAATTCCTCATCCATCCCCCCCGATGCTGATTGGGGGGGGGGGGACTTGAACGGCATCGAGAGTTTCACTATTCATCTCGGCGACCTCGAAAACTATGGATTCGACACGATTATTTTTATATGTCCCCCCCCCCCCTAAGGGTGCTAGCGGTATCATATTCCCACTCCATCCGAGTAATTTTTCCCAGAGTTTAAGTCAAACCAAGTTTGGTTGAAATTGCTCCATGAGTTCCACAGTGATGCTGGAACATACACACATACATACATGCATTTATATATATATATATATATATATATATATATATATATATATATATATATATATATATATATATATATATATATATAAGATAGATGTTTAAAACAGTTATAATGCAAATGTCAACAAAACTGACAATGAGTAAGAAAGTTCAACACGAAATGCTAAACGGTCAAAATGACTGTAAGGGAAGTAAATGGTTCACTTATATTTAGAAAATCTTTTCCTTAAAGAACTTATATACAAAATGTATGAATATCTCCTGTATGCAAAATGAAAACTTAATAGCCTATATTTTCATCTTTTTGGCTAAGTTATAATTTAAATTAATAATTTAATATAACCATTTAATAATAATTTTAACTTTTTTTCCATCTAGAAATATAATTCATTTGATGCATAATTACAGATCAACATGTCTAGAGCACTTGAAAAAAATAGAGTGCACAACAATTTTCAAAACTCTATTTTGATTGCAGTAAAAGCTGCAATTACTTTCTATTAAATGAATATTTATTTCCCCAAGGAGGGGAGGAAGGATACTTAAATCCTAAAACCGAACAAATATCAATTTGACTGACACTGATCTTGAGGAAAATGACTATAGATTAGAAGATTACCAAACACATGAACAGCAAGAAAGCAGACATCAATTTTGCCAGTACAAAATAATCTACTAAGAATTAAGAGAGAAGGCAATTAAAACCTACTTCTAAACTGATCTGAGTACAATTTTTACAATAAAATTTTTTAAAAAACCATATCAAGGCTACCATAAATATTATATAATGGAGATTTTAATATCTTAAAAAGTTTCTAACCAGGGTGCATAAAAATCATGATGTTTTAAAAAAAAATCAAAACAATTGGATTTTTTGTATGTAAATCACATTTTTTTATCATAATTTTTTAAGATTTCAATTTTATGTGGTATAAACTATTATATATACCATAGATTTAAAATTATATACTATACTACTATGTAACTAATGCATAAATAGAAAGTAACCATTTTCAAATTCAAACATTGCTGATTATTGTCAAAAAAAATTTAATTAAAAAAAATGAAATAAAAGAAAAACAACCAATAAGAAAATGATGTCAAACTAAAAATCGAAAAGATAATTAGTTTTATTTCGTTATCAAGAATTATCAAAATATTTAAAAATTAGTTTGCTTCATTTAAAGATTTAAACATAAAACACTAATTTAGCTGCCTTTTCTACACCTAATTGGTTTTGCAATTTGCTTTGTACAAATCCAAAAGTGGAAAACATCCTCTTTATCTTAGCAGTTGTTCCTTTTGCATTACATGACATATGTATTACATCAAACTCTTTCTGATCGATACAGTTTTTTAGGATTGCTATTGATTTCTACCACTAAAAGGTATTAAAAGATTTTAAAGTTTTTTTATCAATCAAAGTTCCACGTAAAGGAGGAGAGAGCACATTGAACTTTAGCAAAATGATTAATAAGGAGATAGCTTCATACTTTTCTTTAATAATGTTTAAAGCTTGGTCATTTTCATTTATTGTTAAACATTCCACTTTATAATTAGTATCAAAGAGTACTTAGGATAAGTTGTATGACTAATTCTCAGAGACAAATCTGGCCAATCAAGATAAAGTACGTGTACTATCACTGTGACAAGATTGATAAGTAACATAGACCAATACACACAATGAAAAATTTTTCAAGAAGCAAATAAGTTGTACAGGGAGTAAGTTGAATTATATGAATGAGATGTTAGATATACATAAAAGTCTCCAGTTTTCACATTTATATTTAAATTTAATACCCTGAGGAAAATATACAAAAAATGTTCAAAGTAATGCATGAAATAATTTTTTGATTAAAATCGATTACTTCTTTTAAAAAATCATGATTTTAATCATTTCATTAAAATCAGTTACACCCTGTATCTAACAGAGAAATCTTTAGAGTACATGATGCAGAGAAAATTAAACACTTTTGTATACAGCATACCAATAATTAGGTATAGTAGAAAAAAGGGAAGCATTTACAGTTACATTTTTGAAGTGTTGAATAATTTACTTTTTGCTTTTAATAAGAATTTCAATTGTAAATATCAAGTCCTCTTTGAAATACATTGATTTAAAAGTTTAAACAAGCATATTATAATGAATCATGTATCTAAATTGATGAACGCAGTGAAGCTAGTTTATGGTGGCCAGTAATGGTTCCGAAAAAAAGTGGCAGTCGAAAAGAGGTTTCTTCCATAACATTGGCTCTGTGGGGACTATAATCAATTTTGAACAAAATATGGCCCTTTGGAGAGGTGGACAGCTACAGAAGTTTCACTGTATATAGGAGTATTGCAGTCACAGCTGTTTCTGTTATCTTTGTTACAATGACTGATGAGCATGAATGTTATTTATTAAACCTCATCGTCATAAACTTCGATACTGAATACAGAAACAAATAACATAAAAAAAATATTTCTGAAGCAATAAGTAAAACATTCCTCTGATGGAAGAAAGGAATGACCAAACTGCAGATTACTGCTTGTGGTGTCAAGATACGTCAACTCACCAAGTTTAAGGCAAGTACATCTTTTATAAGAAAAAATTGAATATTTATTTAGATTCACGTATAAGTTTTACATGGAATTAACAGTGTATTTGGATTTCAATGTATATTAAGAAATTTAATGTACATAAATGATGGTTAAATAACTTTGATAAGCTTTAGATGATTTAATAATTTTAATATATTTTAAGTATCAAATTAAATTTAAAAAACTGAAAACAAATTCATTTTAAGAAAATCACTGGATATCTTATGGCCTCAAATTTGATTATATTTTTAAAACTGGCTCCTATGTTTAGGTTATTCTGCTCTTCGGTTGTAATTTTTATAATAAATGTTTTTATTATTCAGTTTAATGGTTTAATAGACTGGAAACCTGAACCAGCTAAGTTTAGTGATTATTTCTGAGCAACATCACTTTGTTTTTTTCACTTTCAACCAAATGAATTTCTATGATGATAATTTGAATGTTTTCAGCCAAGAAAATTGGGTTCACTTAATGAATTATACATTCAGCCGATGAAAAAAAATTTAAATTCTCTTCAAAACATATAATTTTCTTCCTCTTCAATGAGTACAAAAGGAAGAATAGAGCTCACCACTAATCATTCATATCTAGATTATGTGTATTATGCCATGCCGGAGTGCATCTGGTAAATCAGTTCACTTTGGCCAGCATTTTTTAATTCTAATTCTTTAAGATGAAGATTCATAATTTATGTTTTTAGTTAATTTTGTACTTTTTCCAAAAATTTTTTAAACTTGTTCTTAGTTTTAAAAATTGATTTATCTATTTTAAAATATTTAAAATTTAAATTTTTGTTCTAAAAATTTAAATTTTAGAAAAAAAATTGGCGGCTTGATCTACTCCCCTCCTAAGAGCCGTCTCGATGAGGTATGTCACAAGGGTTGCTGTAATGGTAAGCTGCCCGGTTCAGAGGGGTCAAATGTCAGTACAGAGATTTTTTTTCTGCTGTATAGGTGACCACTTGTCAGTTCTTAGATTTTTTTCACGTGTTCTTGGTAGATGTATGATTTTCTAATCTGATTTTCTTTAAATTGTTTGTTTTACTTGAGCAATATAGCATATTTATACATTTATATATATAGTATAATACATATTTATACTAAATTGAAATAGATTGCTCCAATTTTTTGCATAAATATTCTGAATGTGCCATTAATTTTTTAACCTGATTTTCTTAATTTTATATATTTTATTTTAGCTTAATATATTTAAGCATAACACATTTATACAGCTATACAGCATAATATAGTAATATATAATATATTTATATTAAATTGAAATAGATTAAATTACATCGTTAAATTTGAATTTATTTTTGACTGTATTTGAAATGATTAGGCTTGTCTATTGAATATCATTGGTGAACATGTGAAGAGTACTCTTCCGCCCTATAATCGTCAGAGCAATTTTGAGTTCTATCTTGCAGAGTACCTTTTTATGAAGTCTTCAGGGATTCGGGGAGTGAGTAATTTTAATGTAATTTTGGAAATTGTTAGAAAGCAAAATTGGGATGAGTGGAGGGTACATCCAAATGTTGTGGTTTCCTTGAAAAAAATTAAAATAAAAATCAGTATTTTTAGAGTTAACTATTTTATTAAAAAGGGCAATATTTTAAGCTGTAGTTCTTTAGAAGTAACTTTAATGCTATGGTTTGTTTTAAATTTTTACAAGGCAACCAACTTTACTTCTAAGTGTAGTTGTAGTTGGGGGTCAATGATGGACAAAAATATGGAAACAACATTTCCAAAATGACTCTGAGACAATAACTACATAAAAAAATTTTTTAAAGTTTTTTTACTTGAAAAATGACATTTTTCACAAATTAGACCTCATTTTTATATAAAAAAATCATCAACGGATAATTTACAAGTAAGTTTTATTTCTTAGTAAATTTCTTTATACTCTTATTTTAGAGAAAAAGGTAAATAAATAAGCTGTATTGAATGTTATTGAGTGTCAAGTAGCACTAAGGGTGGGGTTTAAGAAGCAGTCCTACCCACTTGCCATACTTAAGGCTGGGGTACACAAAATCGGTCCCAAGGTTGGCATGAAAAATTTGGCTTGGCGAGCTTGTAGCACAGATCAGGAAGCTGTTCCGTTTAATATATTTTTTCATTACTTAATGACCTCTTTATGTATCTTTATATTGAAGTATTTACATAGTAATTTTTTTAGTTATTTTTATTTCTTTCTTTAAATAAAATTCTTATATTTTAAATATATTGTTTTGACACAACAGTTTTTATAACATATGCTACATCTTTTTAAAATATTAAAAATTTTACATACTTTTTGAAACCAATCACTACATTTTGGACAATTTGCAAATATTTAGACTATTTTAAATATTTAATTTAGATTAATGCTGTATTCAAAATCTTTTTTTGCAAATATTCTAATTTTGTTTAATAGCGACTTACTGTTGAATTTTCATACAAAGTGTTGATTGTCAGTCCAAAAGTTAAAAACAGTAAGAAATAATATTTTCCTAAATTTCTCATAAGGAGAATTCCACTCGGCAGAGTTTGACAACATTTTCCCGCATGGCCCATGATATGGAACTGTGCCCCAAATATTTTATCTTTTACCCCAATTATTAACTCTTCAAAACATTTGTATATATCTTTCACTGGTCTTCAAACTTTGTCAGTTTAAGGAATCTTAATGAGTATAAAATTATATTGCGGAATCCAGGATCATAAACAATAGAATACTCACAATCCAGGTAGTACATATAAAGAAAGACAATTTAACATTATTTTATTAAATTTTAATAAAAATTAAAAAAGTATTACAGAATAAAGTTAATATGTACAAATAAAATTTTCAATTTTAATGACTAGGATGAGCTTGCTTTGTTTTGCACAAAACTTTAAAGTCAGAATCTATTGTCGTTATTTGTAAACGTATTTAATGTTCAGCATCCAATTGATTTCTGTGTTTTGTTTTTGCTCAGGCATATGTTGAAAACGACTTTTCGCATAAATTCCATGTAAATTTTTAACCAAAAAATCAAGATCTTCTCATTCGTATCTGCATTTTAACATAGAATCTGTTGATAGTTCAATCAGTTGCTCCTGTTCTGTCAGTAATAAATTCTGATATTTATTGAAATTTTGAAATGGATTTCTAATCCAGTCATGGGACTCTCCTTGTTGAGGAAAGTAATCCCTGAGAGTGGTTTTTAATTGTAAAATAGTCTCCTGACTTATGTCTTTAGCATCTTTATTCAAATTTATTCCATTTTCAATTAGAACATCACTTAAAGCCTTTTAACGCATTGCATATTACTATTTTTCACAAAAGATTCCCACAAATCAAATTTTAAAATTAAAGCACCAATTTTATCGTTTATTTTAATAATATTAACTTTAAGGCCTTGAAGAGATTTATTAAATGAATTTAAAGCTGTAAATACATCTGCCAAATATGCCAATAACTGTAACAATATTTAATCATTTAAATTTTGAGCATATTTATGTTTACAATTATTTAAAAACTTCTAATTTCATCTTTCAATTTCACCACATGATAACCATCGCACTTCCGGATGTAACAACAAGGTTTTATAAGTGCTAGATAGTTCTTTGCATAATAAACTAAATAATCTTGAATTTAATTTCTTTTTATAAAATTTATTATCTGGACCATTTCATCCAAAATGTTCTTTGTGTTCTTGACATTCTTTCTGCTACTAACTGATGATGATGAAGACAATGATGAGAATATTCAATATGTGGAGCTATTGCAATAATTCGTGAGATAGGGTGAAGTGGAATAAGTCAGAACACAAAATCATATAGTTCCACTTTGAATTGAAATAAGTTTTTAACAAGTTGTTGTATTTGTATGAAAATTTTCATATATACTTTTGGTTATGTTCTATATTTATAGTTTTATTTTTTTAAAAATCTATTCACAATTTATTTTTGCCGTAAATATTTAAAGTTGTTGTGTTGCATTCTCACTTGCTCCCGCACTTGGGGCAAGTGAGAATGCGGGTCCCAATAAATCATAGTTACTTATAGCAAAATAAGTAAGGAAAGGGAAAGAATAGATATTTTATGCTGTTTTAACAAAAGTTCCTTTTTTTTTTCTAAAATTCTTTCGTTGTGGAGGTATTTGTTTTTCAAGTTAGCACTGTCAGTAACATCCGAATATTAACAAAATAAGTATATTTGTCTTATTTGTTTTAGAGTAACAAATGATGTTAAAAGTTCAAAAAAACTTTTTCTTTCCTTTGCCTAGGCTGTATTGAATATTGTAGAAATAAAAAGATATGGAAAAAATTAGTTCATCGTGCCTTCTAGGCCTCAGCTCTTCCACGAACGCTAATAAGTCAGCATCTGGTACAAAATGCAACTCAGAAATTGTGACAACAGAATTATAAATTCAATATATTCACACATAGTTTGTAATGTCCACTCAACTCACATTCACTAACAGTTAGTCTAAACAAGTAAGTGTATTAGAATTCACTTCCTTAAACCTATGACAAAATAATTAGTTTCAGTTACATAATTTACTATTTTTGAATGTTAAGGAATTAAAACAATCATCAGCTGTTAAAGTAATATGGCAAAAGGTGGTTAGTTATGAAGTTTATCTAGCTAGAAAACAAACGTTGGGAAGAAAAAAAAACAATTAATATGGCTGTTATAACACAAAGGTAGGTTTTTTTCAGTATATAGGACCAGTTCTCATGCCCCAAATTTCGTGTTCTCACTTGCCCCGACATAATTTTTTTATGTGGCAAGTGAAAACCCAGCAGTACTGAAGTAAATTTGCAAAAAAAAATGCTTTTTATATATTTTAATCTGTATTCCTTGTTTCCTAATGAAAAAGTGGGTATTTTGAAAATAACTCGATGTATTGTGGTTTGGTTAATTAGTTATGAATTTTTTGGGGGCTAGTACTCAAACTTGGGTACCTTAGTCAAATATAAGGGTTTGGTAGGAATAAAAATTTTCCATTTTACAATTTTTATCTGTCAGTAAAACTATACATAACAGTCGAGCAAGACTTTTCCTACAAAGTACACTTGAAAATTTATTTTAACGTTTTATTTTTTAGGGTTTTAGGCCCGCATTCTAACTCATCCCGATTCACCCTAGCTCTTTTTCTCGGCCATATAAAGATTTTGCACTATGAGTGCAAATATGTAAACATAAATCCCAGCTTAGTTCCTGTTCTTGCATGTATGAATTAATAAGTTTAAAAATTTCTTCTCCAGCAGTTCTTCCTACAAGTGGTTAATAAAAAAGCATATTTTCTTGAATTAAAGAATTAAAACTGTAACGGTCCAATACAATCCAAATAGCTAAGCTGGATATACAGTAACCACCGCTTATAGTGATCAGTGGTTATAAGAATCAACCGTTTATAAGAATCAATATCGCGAAAACAAAAACAAATGAATTATTTCCATGTTAAAATTTTCGCTTTAAAGAATCAATCCACCGGTTTTAAGAATCAGTTTACACTCTTCGCTTTACTTCCATTTTTCCAAAAAAGCTACTTAAACTCTCAAAAGGCACGAAGTTCTTTCTTTTTTTTTAAAGAAAGATTGGTAAGATGGGATGGAATATAGTCGAAAATTTCACCCCTTTCTTTATTAGACATAACATAATAGTTTCCCCTTAAACGCTTTACCACAACACTGTCCTATTAGCTTGACCCGGGGGCAACTTTACCCGTCCGAGTAAATCTTCGTCTGAGACTATAAGTATTGAAAGAGGTATAAACAGCCTTCTGAAAATTTTATTACATCAAACTACCGTAGAAAACTTTTTCTTGCTCCCTTCCTGTAGTTGAAATGTTAAAACTGTTAAGCAGGTATATTGTAACTTGTAACAAATATTGTATTTTTTTCTTCTCTTACTATAATCATGTGTATCTACTTATAGGTCTAAAAATTAAGTTGTATTTTTAAAACTATACAAAATTATTTTAATAAAAGATAGTTAATGTAAATTAAAGAGTATTTTATGGTAAATTATCTAATATATGTATATATAGATGTGTGTGTTCCTGTCCAAAAATCTAAATTTCGGTTACAAGAATCAACCGCTTATAAGAATCAAAAACAGTAATAACAAACGTGATTCTTATAAGCGGAAATCACTGTACCTGTAAATTCACTTAATTGCAACGTAAAATGATGCCAAGATTTAAATTGACACAAGAGTTCATGCTCACAGTATTGTCATTTCTCTTATTCGTCTTTCCACTGTAGTATCAGAAAGTGGTATGCTATTAATGTCTTTAATGAAATTATCTCCAAGTGTGCAAGAAATTTCATCTATAAGGCAAAGTTTATTAATTTCTCAGTAATAGTATATGCTTCGTCCTCAGTAGCGATTCGATAACTAATTTGAAAAGAAGCCTCAAGAGATGCTTCATTATCGGAAAACATATATCTAGAAAACACATTCTTTTTGCTTATTAGATCTTCATGTTTACATTGAAAGCATTCAATAGTTTTATTACGTAGATATGGATGATTCAATTCCAAATGTCTTTATAGTTCGGCTGGATTTAAACTACTGTAACTAACAACTTTTTCGCAATCAACACATGATCCATTCGGTTCATCTTTATTTCCTGTCCATGTAAACCCAAATGCTAAATAGTTTCCATCATATCATGTATTCATACCAAGTAAATGCTCTTCGGTTTCAGAAGATAAAAT
Organism: Dolomedes plantarius; assembly: GCA_907164885.2. Lineage (NCBI taxonomy): Eukaryota > Metazoa > Arthropoda > Arachnida > Araneae > Dolomedidae > Dolomedes > Dolomedes plantarius. The sequence goes on from OU015503.1 coordinate 109,394,159, forward strand.
AGAAGCACTATTGTCATTTACTGTTGTGGCTGTGGATGCATTGTTCTCATTTCCTTTTAATCGTTCAGTTTTTACCAGAAATCCATCTGTAGTGGGTTTATTAAACTTATATAAATTTTATAATTTTAAATTCTATTGATCTACTGAAAACTATATACCATGCCTGAACATGCTGACATTCAACAGTTTAATGGTTTACGTATTGTGTTGGTATTTTCCTCCACTCACTGAAAAATGGCGTGAAATGCAGAAAACATAAATATCATTTCCAACATCTTAAGAAAACAGTTCTGTCATACAATATAGTGAAAAATACCAGTAAATAAAACTTACTTTAGCAGCTGTTTTTTTTTCTACCATCAAGATCAATGTTATATAAGTCCTGGATATATTTTTAAAATGTGCGAAAGTTTCTCGCCAAGGGAACCACCTTTTTACATTTATTTATTAAGTATATCGAGAATTAAAATGCAATAGACAACATTAACTACACACTTAGAATATACCGTTGCCACTAACTGACAAATAATGGAAGTCAGTAACCTGTGATTAGAAACTGTTATTTTATACCAAAGTAATATTCCTGTTCAAGTAGCAGTCCTAAATTAAGAAACTTGCTTGAAATTTCACAGAGGCATTAACTCTATAGTTCCTTCGTACCCTATACTTCCTTCGTACGACCCGAGTATCCCGTCGGCATATTGCCATTCCTTACATGAATTCACGCCATTATATCGTTTGGCAGCTGCTGATTGGTCAGTTGAGTTTACATCGGTATTTGTGTATTTGGTGAGCTGTTGCTTATGAAATCTATTTTTCAAGAATGATGTCTATTCTTCAACTATCAAAACTTCCATCACTATTTTTGAACGAAATAGAATCTATCTCAAATAATAGTATCGTAGTACGCAGTAACGTTCAAAATTTAACGGATTGCAATAAATGGGTCAAGCAATTTGGCGAATTGACAAATACGCAGTGGAACTCAAGATCGTCAAATCCATCTGGTACCCGTTTTGTTTGCTCGTAAGTATTACTTTGCTATATTATTAAGTTGTTTTCATTATTCAAATATAGTTTTATTTCTTATACGTTTAAAATAATAAAATGTTTCATCTTTAATGACAAGGAACATTGATTATTTCAATTTTTTTATTAAGTGCCGCCATCTGTTAATGTAAAAGCAAAAGCATATGCATTCATGTATACATTAAAATGACAAACTATTTGCATATTAAAAATTTTGACTGAAATTCTTTCATAGTTCCATGTAAGTAAGCATTTTAAATCAAAATTTTCTTTTAAAGCAATTTGCATGATTTCTGATTATATTTATGTATTATTAAATTTTAAATTATACTGATGTGGAGGTTTGATGTATATGCAATACAATTAAATAGAAACTGATTGATACAACTAATTAATTGAAGCAAAACTTCTCATGCATGAATTTCATAAGAGAATATACCAAATACTTAAATGAAAGAAGTTAGGTTTGATTCTCTAAAAGTATCAAACCAAATTTTTCTATTAAATACCCAATTATTATTATTACCAACAGCCATATATTTTCCAATTTTCTTGTACTTTTAATTTTGATGTTGCTAATTTTATGTTTCTCTATCTCAATTGTAGCAAAATATTTGTTTGTCATCACAGTGCTTTTATGAAATTATCGCCTAGTGTAAATAAAAGAAGTTTCTCGAAAAATTCAGGCTGCCAAGCTACAATTAAGATTAAAGTGAAATTAAACACAGCTAGTACTAAGAAAGAGGATTCTTTTGTAAAAGTAAGTAATAAAAATCTACATAATTAATATGACTAATGAACTTTGTACTAATTATTCCATTAACTTTTTATGTGCATGAACATGTAGTTTTGCCAATAATAATTTTATTCAAAATAATTTTAAAAAAAGTTTATAAATATAATAAAGATGTCATGTATTTATTCAATGTAAGTTATAAACTTAAAAATCACAATTGAAAATAGTTTTTTTTTTAGTGATGTGATTCAGTAGTTTACTTTAGTGATGTATTTATAAAACAAAAATTCTAAGTTATATTTATTTTCAGAAAGGACTTTTTGCTGTCATTACAATTAATGGTGTACATAACCATGGCCTCAATACAGCAGAAGCATTGAAGAGTCTTCCTGCAAGTAACTGTAGGGAAAAATTCATTGAATATTTCAATGATGGCATGGGCATTGCTGAAGCATGCAATTACCACGAAGGAATATTACAGTTGGAAGAAAACATTACCGAGGAAGATATGGCCAACAGTAGAATCAACCCTCCTTACAGATATGTTCACTTTTGGTATGACCAGTGGCGTCTTCAACACTGAGGTCCAAGAAGTGGTTGGACATAATATAAATGGACATATCAATCAAACATATTATGTGTGATTGAGATAAGTTATAAAAAACAATGATATAATGTTATTCTTGAAATTTCATGTTAAGTGAGAAGGAAGTTTCCTATTGAGCCCAGACTAGATATTTGTTTGTTTCAGGTAGAAATTACATTTAAGGAATTTATAGTAATGGAGGAATGTTACCATAAAGAGTCCCCCCTCCCTTCACACAAACACACTTTTCATATCCACGAGCTGTCACTGTTTGTTTGTGTTGATTCACTTTGATCCCTTTGTAAAATAAGAGTTATTGAATCACCCAGGCTGTCATCAATTATTTAACTCTTTAGAGCATAGTGGTATGAAAAGCATACCATATATTCAAGCTTTTTCTAGGTTATTACATGTTGGTATATTTTTGCTACCAATTGTTATCAAAGTTCAAATACTTCTATTTTTCAAGTATAGTTGGCGATAGTTGTCCATTTCTGCAGCTGCTTTTCAAAATTCTTTCGAGACTGTCATATTGTCACTCTTGTGTACTCGGGTCTGAATAAATTGGTATATTTTACTTAAATTGATTGTTACACAGGCTTATTTTTATTGATATCATATCAAGATAAGTTGATAAAAGGTATGCACATTTGATTTATTAATTTAATTACAATAATAATTATATTACGTTGTTAAACATGAGATGGTAATAAAGCCATACCATCATGCATTTATCCAAGTATGTATATTCAAACATGCAAACTTGAAAAACATTAATATTTAAGTAGATAAACGGACAAGTTAATATAAATAATTTATTAATATGTACTGTAAAACCTCATACGTTTTCTACATTTGTAGGTTTCTATAATTGCATACAAAATGGTAAATTTCATTTCGGCATATGCTTCTACGTTATTTTTTTGTAATTATACATAATCTTTGAGAGGACATTTTGAAAACAATTTCTCACTTTTTATTTATTTTCATTCCATTCATTTCATTTTCATTAAGTTTTAATGTTATATTAGTAATATGTTTTCTCAATTATGCATTTCTTGTTCGAGGTCCCTTGAAGTACTTATAATTGAGGGTTTACTGCAATTAAAAGATTGTATAACATATTCTTCCGAAAACGTATTACTGCATTTATTATTTTAGATGTTCTACAGTGTTGTAAAAAGAATTTAAAGACGAGAAACAATTAATCAGTGTAAAATATATGTGTATGTTCATTTGAATCTATATATGCATTCAAATATATGTGTATGCATTCAAATATATGTGTATGCATTCAAATATAATTAATAGCACGGTGGTATAATATGTATACCACCTCAGCACTGTAATGGTAATTACTAAAAGATTTTTCAAATAACTGTTTTCAATTTTAATGGCATCCTTTAGTTCGTAGATATAAATAATTTTATGTTTGTGCATGAAACAAAATTTTGTGCATTAGAGTTAAACCTGAAAATTTAAGGCAGTACCTGGTGTTTTAATAAATTTGGAATTAAAACCCCCAAAGAATATACAATTTATATTCTTTGAAACTTAAAATATTCATGATAAAATATAATAATGCTTTTTTATTTTATTTTTTTTAGAAATTAAAAGAGAAGTAAAAAGTATATACAAATAATGGCATTATTGTTCGATTTAGTGAAGAACCATTTGCTGTGGTGATTGTGACACCTATCATGAAAAGAGCCCATGAATTGAAATCCACAGGTGAAATGATTTTCGTGGATTCTACTTCTTCCTGTGATCCTGAAAATCACAGTATAACATTCATGTTATGTCCGTGTGCTGCTGGTGCTGTACCAATTGCTGTCCTAATTACAAAAGGACAGACAGAAGAATCATATCGAAAAGGTTTTCAGCTTGTAAATGAAGCTTTAGAGAAGGCATTTTGCGGTAGAGGATTTCCAAATATTTTTATGACAGATGACTCTGAAGCGGAAATTAAGCTCTGCAAAAAATTTGGCCATTTTACAAAAACTTATTGTGCATTTTTCATGTAGCCCAATCAGTATGGAGATGGCTGTGGGAGGCAAAGCATGAAATTCCGAAAGAGCACAGGGGTATACTGATGCAATTTTTTCAGCGCATTCTATATGCTCGGACTATTGCAGAAGCTGATGAAGCATACAAAAATGCATGTGGCTATGTTGGGGCCTATCTGCCAACATATGCAAATTTGAACAAATATTTGCAATCATATTGGGAAAGAAGAATATTGTGGTATCTGGCATATAGGAATCAGGAAGTGAAGGCCATCACACCAACAATTTTTCAGAAGTGTGTGTGCATATTTTTAAGGATGAAGTTTTATGTCGGGTCAAAGCATACAATGTTTTGACCCTTTTAGATTTTGTAGCCACACATTTAGAGGTGCACTACGTAAAAAAATTGAGAGAATTTGCTAATAATAGATGTGCAAGTGCTCGACTATTTCTCCTTTCACTAAAAAATAAAGCCTCCATAATAAAAAAAGAAGACATAAAAATGGAAAATGAAAATACATTTTCCGTTAAAGTCAATAACGATTATTATTTAGTTAATATAAGAAGTGGTTGCTGCTCGTGTCATTTTGGTTTATATGGTTGATTTTGCAAGCATCAATTTTCAATATTTGAACATTTTGACATTGTGACAAGCAATTTTCAACCAGTGAGACCGAAGGATAAACACGAAATAGCAGTTTTGGCTTTAGGAGAAAAGGCACCTCCTAAGGAATTTTTTGAGCCATTACGATTTCAGATTCATGACACTCGTGCTATAGAAGATATTCCTTCAACTTCTGCAGAAGAAATTTCCCAAAACATGAAACATTCTCACAAAGATGTTGAATCTACATCTTCCGGTGAACTCCTTAAGGAGATTTTTGATGTTTTTTCTCAGAAAAATGAATTTTATAAATCTTCAACAAATGGGCTAAACACTTTTTTAAAAAGAATTAAAAATGTTAAGTCGACAGGAAGCTGGGAAACTTTTCTGCACACAGCTGGTAGTTACATACCTATAAAACGAAGAAGTATTGCTGCAATTAGAGTTCAACCAACTTCTATTGCAAGACGCTCTCTCCACATTACTAAGGGTAGCAAGCGTTTGCCAGCAGGACGACCAACTGGTGTGCCACCAAGTAAAAAGAGAAAACATTCCTTAGCAGCAAATATATGCCTTAATCAGCCTAATGCAAAATGGCATTAAATGATATATTTGTGCATTATAAAATTTATGCATTTGTACAATAAAGTCATTTTATTTTCAGTCTATTTTTGGTACTTTTTTGGAAAAGTATTTATAATTTTTATTTTTTAAGAGTAAGGTTAAAAAAAACTAAAGTGTGCAAAACAGCAAAAAATATATAATTTGCATCTTGCAAGATTTTAATTTAAAAAAATAATTTTTAAAAAAAAATTCAACATTTAAATTTAAAAGTAAATAAATAAAATTTTACAGTGAAATTACTACGGAAATTGGTAATTTCTTAAAATTTTCCATGCACAAACAATAAAGGCATTTATGGCGAAAATTTCTTTTACAAATAGCTTGTCACTTTAAATTACTTTTACATTAATAGGTGGCGCCATTTAAAAAAATATATAAAATGAAAGCAATTAAGTAATAGATTTTATCTCATTTAAAATACGCTTAGGATCAAATATTATGAAATTATCGAAATGAAAGCAACTAAGAAATATATTTTAGCATTTATCTCATTTAAAATGAGATTAGGATAAAATATTATGGCAATTACCGATGCAAACTCAAACTTGAAAAATAGATTTCATAAGCAACAGCGCACCAAATACATAAATACCGATGTAAACTCAATTGACCAATCAGCAGCCGCCAAACGGTGTAATGGCGTGAATTCATGTAAGGAATGGTAATATGCATCCGGGTCTTTGGAGGCGGAGTTCAGGCAGCGGTGATTTATGTGCTGGCCAGACGGGGAAATAAGCAGTCTATTGAAATGAATTACGATTTTAGTGTTGCGGTTGAAATAACGATTCATATAGAGTGGAAAATACAAATTCATCCATTTAATAATATGTAATAACTGATGTATGTATATACTATGTTCCAGCATCACTCTGGAACGCCTGGAGCAATTTCAACCAAACTTCGTACACATATCACTTACAATATGGGAATAAATACTAGGAAGGTAAGACACCCCTAGCACCCCTGGGGGGAGGGGGCATGTAAAACTAATCGAAAACGACTGATATTAGTGTCGAATCCATAGTTTTCGGGATAGCTGAAATAAATTCAGCCCCCCCCCAAAAAAAAAAACATTGGGGGGGGGAGAAGAAGGGGTGAAAAACAATGTCCAAAATGACCGAGAGTGGTATCGAATCAATAGTTTTAGGGGTAGCTGAGAAGAATAGTGACACTCACGATGTCGTTTAACGGCGAGTTCAGCCCCCATCAGCATTGGGAGGGAGGGTGAAGGGATGAAAAATAAAATGTCCAAAATGACTGAGCGTAGTGTCGAATCAATGTTTTCGATGCCTCTGAGATGATTAGTTACACTCACGATTCCGTTTAAGGGCAAGTTCAGCCCTCATCGGCATTGGGGGGGGGGGGGAAGGATGAAAAATAAAATGTCCAAAATGACCGAGAGTGGTGTCTAACACAAGCGTCTACAGACAGCAATCTAAATCCAGCATCAGTTTCGTTTTGCTCCTGCTGCCATCTATTGGCTTATATGGGAATCTTTTTATTTTATGATTTTATTACATGAAAATTGCTACGAGAACCTGGCAAAAGGAATTTTTTTTTGTCTGTGAACCACTCTACAATATGCTCCATTTTGTCCTTGTATATCTTAGCGGTTACAATACGTTCCATTTTGTCCTTCTATACTTTAATGAATCTAAGTAAAAATGTCTGTTCCTGAAGATGCCGAATCTTTAACATCTATTTCTCCTGTAGAGTCATCGCCAGGAAAATTTATCTGCGCGTTGTGTAATAATATCTACGGCAGCTATAAGGCATTAAGGCAGCATGTGAAGAAAAAACATTTTGACAAGGTTAATTATTTTCCTAGCACAAGAGATGGAAAAGATTATGCATATAAATGTCATCTTTGTAATTACAAGGTCAGTGATATGTATAATTTAAGGTCTCATTAAAAAAAAAATCATAATGCGAATGATCAAACAAATGCATATTCCTCGAAATGTCATCTGTGCAGCTATGAGTCTATGAAGAATGACTTGCGTGTACATTTTGCAGCTGTACACGACATCAAAGTTGAATATATTGATTTGGAGTTTAAAAATTTTGAACAATTTGAAACGTGGAAAGAAAAAACTGAAAAAGAAAAAAATTGTCAATACATTAAGGATCGTGGAGCATGCTCATCTGCTTCGAGTAAAAAAATATTATTTTACGTGCCATCGATCAGGATACTACATTTCTAAAGGAGAAGGAATGCGACACTTAAAGACACAAGGCAGTAACAAAATTAATGGTTACTGCCCTGCAGAAATAAAAGTTACAGTAACTGATACTGGAACTTGTAGTGTTAAGTTCTGTAATGTGCACGTTGGCCATACTAAGAATACTGGACATCTCACTCTCACAGAGAGTAAGCGACAATGTCTGGCTTTAAAAATTGCATCATGTTCTGCTCAAAATGATTTATCTGTAGATGAAGGAAGTACATCTCATCAAGCAAATATTTTAATAGCAGAACTCAGCAAAAAAATGAAAGGTCTTTAGTCTAAGGGCCTGTTCACATAGGAGTCCGTTGCGTTGCGTTAAGGAAAAGATGACGTTGAGACGAAAGTAAACCAATCATATGCCTCCAAACGATTAGCAATGAAATTTTTAACGCCTATGATTGGTTTATTTTCGTCTCAACGTCATCTTTTCCTTAACGCAACGCAACGGACTCCTATGTGAACAGGCCCTAAGCCTATTAGAAAAAAAAGAGCAACTAAAAATTTTTTTTCTCGAAATCCTAGATGATGTATCATGTTCGTATGATGCAAAATTTGTAGAAAATAATTTGAAGTCCCTCAGACCATCTTTAAGAGCTTTCATCAATTCAAAAAGCATGGAGAATACACTCACACTTCAGAACAAATCTGTACCCCACAATAAATGTTTAGAGCCTCAGAGAAGGTTGTTTACAACACGAAAAAGAAAAAGGATTTCACAAAATGCAATAAAAAAAAACCAGAACATGGAGAATCTCATAAAATAGCATTAGATTTAAGTATGAATTCAAAATGAATTATAAGTTAATTTTTAGCTCTAAGATATTTAGAGCAATGAACTGTTAATTAGTCAAATTATGTTTTTTAAAGATTTTATTATCTTCACGGGTAATATAATGCTGCCTTTGCTTCAACTGAGACTTCTTTCTGCGTCAACAGAAGGAGCATTTTGTGCACAACATAAGTTTTAGGGTGGACTTGGTGTATCTCTACAAGGATTGAACAATTCTTTTGTAATTGAAAATGTTTTCCCTTGAAAAGTTTTATTAATTATGAAAATGACAATGTCTGTAACCTCTAGAATATATGTAATGAGTATGTAAAATGAATGTATAAATAGACGGAGCGGCGTACCGCAACTCACCCCCCCCCCCCCCAAAAAAAAAAAAAAATTGACTGTTTTATTTTTTAAAAAGTAAGTATTTTTATTACCTATCATTTCCTCATCTATTATAAATTTAATAAAAGCTAATAAAATATCTTTTTTCTGTTATTTTATTATTGGAAATGTGTTTTAAAAGATATTTAGTTAACTGAAAATATACCTATGCCCAGTGCTTTTTTTCTAAAAAAAATAGGTGGGTATACTTTTTTTTCTCAAATAAAGGTATGTATTTTTAGTACTGTGTTTTCACACGTCACGTCACAGGGGAACAAAAAACTCGCAGTAAAAAATTCTTTTTGTTACATATTATTAGTTAAAAAATTACTTTTCGTTATATACTAACAACTAATTCATAAGTTTCTTTAAATTTTAGAAAAAAAGCCCTGACTAAGCCTAATAATTTTTGTACAAAATGATGTTCATAAGTATTTCATCATTCCTTCATAATTTTAACATGTGAAAGAATGATTTAAATTGTATGGGAATGATCTGATTTATATATGTACTAAACAATAATTAAGAATAATCTAATGCAATAAAGTACATATTAAAAACTCATATATTTTTTAATTTGAGTAATTAAGGTTAATCCATTTTAACTTATATTATTTTATTGGGAGAAGTTAAAATAAACATCAAATCTTCTAAATTTTAATGCTTTATCTTAATTTTTTCAATTAAATAGTGTAAAATGGTCAATTATTTATTGAAAGTATGACAGTGATAATTGTTTTTCCTTGGCTTTTAAGATTAATTAAACTACTCTGGGGAAACTATATAAGGAAGAATTTAGGCTGAAAAAAGAAAGAGTAAGATAGACTAAGGTGAGAAAAAAATAAATCAGATCCAGTGTTGCTTGTAAAATTAACAGAAAAGGAGAGACTAAAATATTAAAAAAAAAATCCTGAAAAACAGCAAATAAAACCAGTAAATAATATGACGCCATGTTAATTATATCAAAAAAGAAAACTGAGGAAAAACGTTCCACAAATTATTGACAGAAGAAAAGCAGTGAACAGGAAATATCAGATACGGAAGATGTGCAACAGCAACATGTAGCAAGAATTCAAAAAGTATTCCTATGTTTATTAAGAAAATACACTGCTGGCCACTGTAAATGCAACACCCTGAAGGAAACATGCAAATAACATGAAATTTACAACATACATTAGCGGAGGTGAGATATGCAAATGATTAGAATTTCAGCGCAGACACACATCACGCGCGCCTGTGGCACCACTTCAAAGCGCTATTTAAGGCTTGGAGATTTCGACGATTTCAAGTTCGGCAATTGTGTTTTTCTTGTGGTTTTTTCAAAAAAACGATCAATTATGCCTCGTCGAAAACAGCGATCATCTTTTGATCAAGTATCCGAGTTCGGCAGAGGAAGGATAGTAGCCTACCGAGATTGTGGATTATCTTTCAGGGAAATCGGTAGTCGTGTTGGACGAAACCAAACAACTGTAATGCGGATATGTTATCGTTGGATGCAGGAGGATACGAAGGACCGGCGTGTTCGATCGCATCCACCTCAGCGCACCACTTCACGTGATGACAGACAAATTGTGCCCATGGCAGTGACGGATCTCTCAGTCACATCACGAACCATAGCACAGCATATGCAGTCTGTAACGCATCATCCAGTGTCTGCGCGTACCATTCGACGCCGTTTACAGCAGAGTGGTCTGTCCGCAAGACGTCCATTGCTTTGTCTACCCTTGACGCAGAACCACAGACGTCTCCGCCGCCAATGGTGCGATGACAGAAGGATGTGGACGGCAGAATGGAATGAAATTGTCTTTACTGACGAGTCACGCTTCTGTCTGCAACACCACGATGGTCGCATTCGAGTCTGGAGACACCGTGAAGAGAGGATGCTGAACAGCTGCGTTATGCACCGCCACACTGGTCCTGCACCGGGTATTATGGTATGGGGCGGCATTGGATATCACTCTCGCACACCTCTAGTACGCATTGCCGGTACTTTAAACTGCCAGCGCTACATCTCAGAGGTGTTGTAGCCAGTTGTCCTTCCTTACCTTCAGGGCTTGCCCACAGCCATATTTCAACAGGATAATGCGCGACCACACGTGGCACGCATTGTCCAACGGTTCTTCGTCAATCGCCAGATTGAATTGCTTCCCTGGCCGCCTCGCTCTCCGGATCTTTCGCCGATAGAAAACATGTGGTCCATGGTTGCTCTACGATTGACCCAGATTCCATCCCCAGCTGCCACAGTAGATCAACTTTGGCAACGTGTGGAAGCTGCTTGTTCTGCTGTACCCCAAGAACTCATCCAAAGTCTGTTTGAATCAATGCCCAGGCGTGTGGCAGCGGTGATCTCCAACAATGGCGGCTACTCTGGCTACTGATTTTGGCAGGAACCACACTTCACAGAAATCTATAAATTTAATCATTTGATACTTGGTCAACATGTTATCTACAAAATAAATTTTGTTGTGATATCTCTTGTCTTTCTTGGTGTTGCAATTTGGGTGGCCAGCAGTGTACGTCATTAGTAAAGATAATATAGTAACATTTAACAGTTTCAAAACAGAAAAAAGACGTGAAATACAAAAAGTGGATCTTGGAGAAAACTAATTCTTGCAAAGGTGTTAAAAAACTCGCGACAAAATCTGTAAATAAGGAGATACAAACAGCATTAAATTAAGTTACTAAATTAAAAGAGAATATAAATCGTTATTTGGTTCATCTTGGCAACATTAAACATCAATATACAGACATAGCAGATTTAAAGAAGAATCTACAACCTAATGCAGTACTAATACATTCAGACTTCAGTGAAAATTACTGTTGTAAGTATAGTGAAGAAATCCAATCAGTAAACTTTGATGGAGTTCTCAAGCAAATTTCATTGCACAAATATGTGCAACGAAACTGTGTTCTTTACCAGACACAAAAGGATTCGTTAACATTGATTCCTTTTGCCACTGCAAGCAAATGACTCAAACATGACACATCGGCCATCTGGGCTCATCTACAGACCATTTCAAAATAATTTTTTCAACAATTAATACTGTTCATATGTTAGGTGATGGACCCTGTACACAATACAGAAACAAAATGTTTCATTTGTTAAGGTAACGCACACAAGAATAGTTTCCCAGCATCCAAAACGTGACATGGAATTGTACAGGGCAGGCCATGGGAAAGGTGCATTTGACAGCATAGGAGAAACTTTTAAAGCGTACAACAGATAAAATTAATTATAGTTGAAAATAAAGATGTCAACACATTTGAAACTTTAACCCTTTATGTCACCGTGTTGCATATCTGCAACATCTGAAAATTTAGAATATCTAGATAAAATTTGTAATTTTATGTTTGTTGTATTTATGCAACAGTTGGTAATTTCTTTCCCTGATCTGAAGTTTTGAAAATATTCGTAAAGCAAATTTTTTAACTTCTTCCTTGTGTGTTTTGAATTATATTTAGTTCTATATAGCTATTTTATAAAAGGAGAAACACTGTCTGTTATTATGTAATACCTATTAGGCTTTTAGTCCTATTATCTTTTCATTATAAATAATAAATATCTGCTGTTTGCAATAAATCAAAAATAGAAAAATGCTTATATAATGCAAACAGAGTGAAAAATAATTAAAAAATATTATAACAGCATAGCGATACTTCTATTGACTGCTTTCTTTAATATATTCTAAACTTACCAATTATTTCCTTAGAATGGCATTTAGACGTAGAGTTCTAACACCTGAAGAAACAGAATATTTATTAAATAAGACAGTGAAGATGACATAGAAATATCCGATGATGGTGATGATAGCTTAGCAGATCCAAATTTTGTACCGCTTGTCAATGAAACTGAAACAGTTGATACAAGTGAAGAAAGTGATTTGTGTAAATATTCAAATATCAATAATGATAATTTTCAAAATATTACTTCAGTCAGTGATCCTAGCCAATTAGTAAGTGTTCCTGGGCCCTCTTTTAGTGTTCCAGGTGATTCCAGTACATCTGTTCATATTTCAAAAAAGTTTTGAGTGGTGCATCAGGATTTGCTTACAAAATCGAACCAGTTTCAGGCAAAGAAAATGTTATTAACTTGGGAGAGCCAGATCTTGGAGCAGCATCCAATAATCTAGTGCTTTTATTAAGAATAATTCCTCGACATAAGAATTACCGATTATACTTTAACAATTATTTCACGCCAATTCCTTTGATTGTGTATATGGTGAATGAAGGTATTCTTGGTCTAGGAACAGTTAGGACAAATCGTATACCTAACTGTAAATTACCTGATGAAGAAAAGAGAATGTGGATCATCTGTTGTATATTGTGCAACAGTTGATGGTGTTAATGTTTCAACAACATCATGGAAAGACAATAAAATTGCTCATTTAGCATCATTATTTGGAGGTGAAGAACCTAAGTCAATGGTCAGCAGGGATGATAAATCTACCAAACCGTTCATTGAAATTGATCGACCCTTTGTCGTAAGTGAATATAACAAACATAATTTGGGCTGAAAAAATAATCCGATGTAAATACCTAAAATGCAAAGAATTCACACAAACTTTTTGTGAGAAATGTGTAGTAGGACTTTGCTACAGCAGAAGTAACAACGGTTTTAAAAATTTCCACCTAAATTAAAATTTTTGAATAATTGAATCTTAGTGTCATTTTTCACATTGTTGCAGAAATGCAACAATCTATTTTTTGTCATTTTGCATAATGTTGTAGAAATGCAACAGTCAATTTTTTTCAATAAATTATTAATTTTATGTTGTGATTTTTTTATTATTTTCTACGTGCTTAGAATGATGTATTCTAATGTATGAGTAATTTTTTTTCAAATCAGAGGTGTTGAGATATAAAGGGTTAAAACAACAACATACAATGTCCTGAACTAACAATATATCAACTTCAAGAACCCTTTCATTTGGAAAACAGTGTTATACAAAGTGGATTTTACTGCTTTAAGTATGGTACCATACAAATATTTGATAATCGAATGGACAATATGGTACATACGTAATTTTAAAGTGACAGTGATGGTCTTTCTTATCGAAAATGACATTTTAATATCGTTACCATCGACGAACATTCAAATTGTAAATACAATGGCATTAGGGATAAATAAGTTTTACTGGGAATAAAATATACTTACCTGTAGTGTATAAACTGTAACTGTTAACCTCCATGGATAGATTTAACTGTGACCGTGAGAACACGAATGAAACGAGAACGAGAAGTTATTCCATGAGTCCGTAACGATGTATCTTCTGCAGAAGCTGTGTTATTTAAAAATACTAAAAAGAGGTTAGGCAGAGAACTTAGCTTTTAATAACTATTTTGTAAGCATACATCGTGAAGCTCTGTAGCTTCATGGCATACATCATGCAACGATCGGATATAAACAACTTTGATGCGTTGCCAATTACAAAAACAAAATAATGTGTTGCCACAAAACAAGGAAATAACATCACATTCACCCCCTTTTATTTTTTAGTCCCTGACATAGTCTTTCAAATAAACAGGTGGTTGTCTAAGACGAACAGGACGCAATGGTGGAGTGTCCAAGTTCTTTACAGCTATGTCTCCTGAAGAGATAGCCGAGTTATTTTTTGGCTGCACTTCAGAATCCAATAAGAAGCTTTCTTCGTTAACCATCTCGTCATTATAGGAACTGGTAGGATCTCCTTTAGGAGCTAAATGTCTAAGAAAAGCGGTTGTCTCTCTTCCATCCGCAAGTTTTACATGAGCGTACTCAGGGTTTGCCTCAATTAGTTCTACTTCTTGAACAAGTGGTTCATATTTGTTTGTACGCACTTGATTTTTGATTAGAACTAGACCTGGCTGAGTAAGCCACGTAGGGATAGAACAGACATTATGGGATCTCCGAGGGTGAGTGAACATTCGCTCGTGGGGAGTAGCGTTAGTGGTCGTACACAGCAGAGAGCGAATGGAATGGAGGGCAGACTGCACATCTCCTTCCCACTGTTCAGTCCTCATGTTATAACGCAAGTTGTATGGTCTTCCAAATTATTCCGTTATAACGTTCCACTTGTCAATTTCCAGCTGGATTGTAGGGGATCGTACGGCTTGTAGCTATGCCATAAGATGTTAAGTAAGATTTCAACTCGCGAGACATGAAAGCTGATCCCCTGTCAGGGTGAATGAATGATGGCATTACGAAGATGGAAAAAATGTTCTATAAATTCGATATTACAGTAGTTGCAGAAATATCACTACAAGGGATGGCAAATGGAAATCTTGAGAATTCATCAACAATGGTCAAGATATAACAGTTTCTTGAAGCACTAGGGAGGGATCCTTTAAAGTCCAGGTTCAACCTTTCAAATGGAGGTGTAGCTTTCACAAGAGTTCCCAATTTTTTTCAAAATCTGGGCTTCAATTCATTACAAACAACGCAAGAATTTGTGACTTTCCTCACATCTTCTAAAGAGAATGGAAGATTCTTACAACGAATCCAGTGGTGCACTCGTGTAAGTCCTGGATGACAGACAGATTTGTGCAACTCACTTTAATCTACTCTGGAGGTGACAGCCCCTGTTATGCGAGATAATGTGTCGGTATTTATGTTTTGCTTCCCCTGACGATAAATTATGTCAAACTTAAAAATGGTCAGTTCAAGTCTCCAACGGATTAATTTTTCATTTTTAATCTTGCTGCTATGTCTCTGATCAAACACAAAAGAGACAGCTTGATGATCCGTTAAAACTTTGAAATGCTTTCCCATCAAGAAATATCTCCAATGGCTCAGAAACTCGATGGCATATGCCTCTTTTTCTGGGGTGAATGCTTCATCTCAGACGAGTTCGAAGTTCTTGAGAAAAAGGCAACCGGACGGCCAGCTTGACTTAATATAGCTCCAGTCGCAAAGTCTGATGAGTCAGTTTCGACTCTAAATGGAATGTCGTCTTCAATTGCGGCCAAGGTAGCATTAGCCATATCCTCTTTGAGCATTTTAAATGCAGACACAGCATCTTGAGACAGAGGAAATTGTTTCTTTCTCATTAAAGGGCGTATTTTTTCCGAGAACTTTGAGATACACCGGCAATAATGGGCAAAGATACCCAAAGCCCGTTGTAAAGCAGAGGAGTCTCTAGGAAAGGCATATCCATCAAAGGTTTCAGTCGTTCAGGATCGGGTCTAATTGTACCATCACTTACGATATAACCCAGCAACTGGACTGAATTAGTTGAATAAATACAATATTCTTCATTAAGGGTCAAATTATATTTCTTCACCACAGCTAAGAATTTTTTTAGGTTATCGTCATGTTCTCTTTCATCTTTGCCACAAACAGAAACATCATCGATGAATGGATACGTAAGATCAACTCCTTCATACTCAATGATTTTGTCGATGACTCTTTGAAAACATGCTACACCATTTGTAACACCGAAAGGGACACGCAAAAAATGATACAATTTACCACAAGCGTCAAAATCTGTATAATGTCTTTCCCTGTCAAGAATAGGAATAAGGTGATAAGCACTTTGGAGGTCGATCTTACTGAATACTTTGTTTATTGAAATTTTTAAAATTATATCTTCGATCTTCGGCAGAGGGTAAGCATCCAGTAAAGTGAATTTGTTAATTGTTTGTGAGTAGTCAACTACCATTTTGGCTTTGTGATTTTCTCCTCTAATCACAAATGCTTGAGCACTCCATGGAGAGTTACTTGATTCAATGACACCTTATTGAAGAAGTTTCTGAATTTCCTTAGTCATAAAATTACTGTCTTCATCCGTATGATGTCTTGACTTAGTAACTACCGGTTTACAATCTGGACTCAAATTTGAAAAAAAGTGACACGGGAGGCACTTGTGCTACAGCTAAAGAACAAATTGTTAGGGGAGGTCTGTTACCCTCAAATCCAATCTCTACTGATGAATGTGCTTTTAGGATGTCATGACCTATCAAAACACCGGTGCACAGGTTTTTTCATAATTAACAGTTCCGCATCCTGATAAGTGAAATTTTCAATTCTTAAATTTACTTTGCAACAGCCTACTGCTTCAGTAACCATAGAGGAATTAGCCATCGACATTTTCCCAAAATATGGTTCTATTTTGACTTTACATTTAGCTACATGTTTTTCATTAAAAAAACTTAGAGAGCTGCCATTGTCGATTAATGAATTAAGCTGAATATTGTTGACTGATGCCATAATGATTGACATCTGAAGGCAATGAACGGCTCCAGAAACAGTTGCCAGTGTGTTTGTACATGATGCCACCGTAGGGTTTCTAGCAGACCTAGCTTTACAAACCCGTTGATAGTGTCCTTTTTTGCCACACTTTCTACACATGGCATCTCTAGCCGGGCAAATATTTCTGGAATGTAAATCGATTCCACAGAAAGAACATTTTTGAGATCTCGGGGAGAAAGCAGCTGCTGTAGGTAAAGCTTCATCTTCCTGAAAAGAACGATCTTCTACCTCCGCAGACAACGCAGAATTGGAATTTCCCAAATACGAGGTCGCCTGAACTTCAGCCGATTCAAGGGTTCTGGCTTCTTCAAAAGCTTGATCCAGCGTCATCGATGTATTTTCAAGGAGTCGTTGACGGATACGAGTGCACCTTAATCCCCGTATGAAAGCATCACGAATATATTCTTTGCGGTAATCTACCGCTTTAACATCAGTAAAACCGCGATCTTTGCTCAGTTGGTTTAGGATTTGTAAATATTCGCCTACTGTTTGTTGATTTCGCGTCGACAAGCAATGTCTAGCGAATATAATATTTCGTTTCTTAATGTTCAACTTATCCAGAGTCGTAACTGCTTCTGTATAATCTGTGAAATCATTCATGAACTGATACACGGTCGAACTAACATAATTACACAGCAGAAGTAATTTATTTCGGGCTTGTGGCGGCCCAGTGGTACAGCGCGCTGGTTTGCGGTGCTGAGGGTGCTCAGATCGAATCCTGGCGAAGCTCCACGAAATATGCCTCCGTTCGTGTCGTCCCTTCATA